>OX596137.1:10240702-10480681 GCA_951394285.1 Epirrhoe tristata | reverse complement strand
AGTGCCTTGACTTTAGATCTATGGGTTCGAATCCCGTTCGTAAGCTCTGCTAAATTCCGCATATTTATAACTGTGAATTCAATAGGCACCCGTTGTTCGCAGAACGAGCTGTCAGGCCTCTACATAAAAACTGGTCTAAAGAACGTGGGTATTATGTTTTTGATGACTGATGCTCAGGTTGCGAACGAACAGTTCTTAGTATTGATCAATGACTTGCTCGCGTCCGGAGAGGTAGCTGATCTCTTCCCGGACGATGAAATAGAGAACATACTGGCGGGAGTCAGGAATGAAGTGAGTTCTGCACATTTGCGGTCTTAATAATAAACGTGGTCCAAATTGATGACAGGTATAAACTAGAAATTGTATGGTTTTCTTAGGTTATGCCTGTCATAACTTTATCCCACTTTTATAAGTAAGGCCGTAAGATTTTCGTTCTTTTTCTGCCAAAATGTTTTCTAGTTATCGTCAATGGGTGGGATTAGCGCAGGATCGTGGTGGAGAGCACACATTTAGGGAGGTCTTTGCCCAGCAGTTGGTGAAGTCAGGCTGTGAACGAAGATGATAAAATATTATCTGGTTTTTATCACTTTTATGGTTCTAAATTTAAAATAATTACAAACCCCAACAGTCACATAATCCTGACATAGTAATGAACCCTCCTTCGTGAGG
The DNA here is from genome assembly GCA_951394285.1 of Epirrhoe tristata. Taxonomy (NCBI): domain Eukaryota; kingdom Metazoa; phylum Arthropoda; class Insecta; order Lepidoptera; family Geometridae; genus Epirrhoe; species Epirrhoe tristata. The sequence continues at coordinate 10,480,012 of OX596137.1, read as the reverse complement.
TGGGTCACCAATACAGTGTTCACACAATCCGATTTCAAATATAACGTTCTTTAGGTAAAAGGTGCAGGCTTACCCGACACAAGGGAAGTCTGCTGGAAATTCTTCATAGACCGAGTGAGGAAGCAGTTGAAAGTGGTTTTATGCTTCTCGCCCGTCGGATCAACTCTACGAGTGCGATCACGCAAGTTTCCGGCACTCATTAATTGCACATCCATCAATTGGTTCCACGAGTGGCCGCAAGAGGCGCTCGTGTCTGTTGCTATGAGGTTTTTGGAAGAACTACCCAACCTACCTGTAAGTTAATACTGTCTTCCCACAACAAGTTGCTATTTGTGGTTTTGCTTATCATGGATAATTATGATGTTGTTTTATGTTATAAGTAAGGAATACCATTCCTGGTATTGTGGTAAATATAACATCCCTTTCAGGTAACACTACGAGATTCAATATCACGATTCATGGCATACGTGCATACATCAGTAAACACGATATCCAAATCGTACCTCGCTAACGAGAGACGGTACAACTATACGACGCCTAAAAGTTATCTGGAACAGATTACTTTGTACGCAAAACTGGTCAACCAGAAGGTTGAAGAACTACAAGCTAAGATTGTAAGGTAAGGGTTATAACTTACACAATTTATGATTTTAACATTAAAAGTATTGACATTAAAATGGGGTTTCTGTAATTATTCATTGAAATGTTGTATCTTTTCCGGGGCAAAAGGTAAGAACGGACAAACAATAGTAGAAGCTTATAAATAGGTTTCAGTTAACATATTAGTTATGTTTTACTTTGTAGGTTAGAAAACGGTTTGGAAAAGTTACGTTGTACAGCAGCTCAGGTGGATGACTTGAAGAAAACATTGGCGGTTCAAGAAATTGAGTTGGCAAAAAAGAACGAAGCAGCAGACAAACTTATTGAAATGGTCGGCGTTGAGACTGCCAAAGTGCAAAATGAGAAGGGACTAGGTAAGGACGGAATTTGGCGAAAGGTGAATGTAGAAAATTCAACAAAACTCGCTTAAAACTTCTAGGGCGCCGATTTGGTAGAGCGCAAGAGGGTTCAAGTCGCGTTTAAGTTTAAGGAAAAAAATCATATTAGTTCATCGTTTCTAACGATCCTTAGATAGCTTAACTAATCCTGTTGTATTTTGTAAATATGTAGTTAATAGGGGTGTATAAGTAATAAAACCTTTATTATTTATGCTTATATTTATTGTTTATGCTTTTCTTTTATCTCTTTTCTTAAATGGTTGCCTGGAAGAGATCGCTTTCAGCGATAAGGCCGCCAGTTGTCTACCCATAAGTTAAGTGTCTTTTTTTTTCTTGTATGTCTTTTACGTGTGGTATGCAATAAAGAATTATCTATCCATCTAAAACCTGTCGTACTACATATCAATATTAGTTCATAAAGATCGCAGAAGCTGCACTACTTACAAGTGTTTCTCTAATATGCTTCTATTTTGTGAAATAGAAATAGACGTTTATATGTGGTTGTACGCACAGGTCTCAAATGATTAGTTATTCCAACAGTGCCAATATTTCAACTATGTAGTAATTTGTAATAAATCCAACTTTAGCCGACGAGGAGGAAGAAAAAGTGGCGGTTATCGCTGAAGAGGTCTCCAAAAAGCAGAAAGACTGCGAGGAGGACCTCATAAAGGCGGAACCGGCTTTGCTTGCTGCGCAAGAAGCTTTAAACACCTTGAACAAGGTATGTAATCATGGTAAAATTTATTGTAAAGTTGACTCCGTCCTAAATTGACGTTATAAGCGATCTCGATTTTCATAAAGGAATTATAGATTATTTAAGTACTATAAATATTGGAGGACATGACACAGTATCACTTAGTCCCAGATTAAGCAAAGCTAGTGTTATGGGAACCAGATAAAATGATAATCCTTTTTTTGTAAATACATAATCATAAAACTCAACTGTAAACACCCAGATACAGGGCAAACAAACATGCGTGTTCATTACACACACTGTTTTGTCATAGATGGAAATCGAAACCGCGATCAGCGCGGAAGGCAGAGTTATTACCAACCAGAGCTGTAAGGGCCCTCAAAAATGGCTGCTAGCTTCTTTTATGTGAAAAAAACGTAGCCTTGTTCATTTTACAACAGAATTTGAAACAAGGGTTAAAAATGTTGTTTTAGGCCAACCTCACAGAACTAAAATCTTTCGGTTCCCCACCGGGTGCGGTTACCAACGTCACTGCGGCCGTTATGGTGCTCATGGCGCCGGGAGGCAAGATACCCAAGGATCGCAGCTGGAAAGCTGCGAAGGTAACTTGAAATTTATTATGAAACCAACACAACTGATAGAGTTTTAAGCCACCTGAAGTTTCACTTTTTCACTTTTAACAAAGTTCAGTAAACAAAACATTCAATTTTGTAACTTTTCGTTTACTTACAGATTGTAATGGCAAAAGTTGACGTCTTCTTGGAGGCGCTGATAAACTATGACAAAGAGAACATACATCCTGACGTTATAAAAGCGATCCAACCATATCTCAAAGACCCAGAGTTTGAACCAGGTATTATTTTTTCCTGACGCAAAACAGGGGTTTATAAGTTTGATGTGTATCTCTCTGTGGCTTTTTGTAGCTCTTAAACGGATGAACCCCACCTCGGGGACACAGTAATGATTATGTTTGTTTGTTTGAATGGTAATCGATAATGTTTTAGGATTTAGTTGTCATTAAAGCCGTTTGAAACAGCCGTGTTTTTTTTAGTTTTCACTTGCTTCTTCCTACAGAATTTGTGAGGTCCAAATCAGGAGCGGCAGCGGGTCTCTGCGCGTGGGTGATAAATATCATAAAGTTCTACGAAGTATTTTGCGATGTTGAGCCAAAGCGGAAAGCTTTGGCCGCCGCGAACGCCGAGTTAATGGCTGCAACCGAGACTCTGAGATCTATCAAAGCGAAAGTTATGGTATGTGAACTAATAATAATAATATTATTTGACAAAAAGGCCTCTTGGCTTCGACCTCATGCATGCCTATCAAAGTTCCGGGATGTGGTGTTGACAAACATAATAATAATGCTGGACATTTTACACAGCATCATCTGGCCCCAAAGTAAGCAGTTATCATCGTGATTTTCTTCTCGTATCTAGATTTATTTAGACTTGATAAGATTGATTACCGATCACCGAAAAGATAGCTAGGCCCTATAAACCGTGCTGGTTGCTCTGATTATTCACGGAATAGGTCGCGGTGGTACTGGAGCAGGATCGCCTAGTTTTTAAGACTATTATAAAGTGATCAAACTCTTACTGAATAAATGCTTTTGATTCTTTATGCTCCTAATTATATGACTCATCCAGTTTTGATTTCTCAAGTTGTAAATTAAATCCGGTTCCGTACCATTTCTGGCCCTGAATGATAACACTATTCCGCTGCCACTGAACTGTGTATCTTTTGTGTTGTCGATAAGTTCTATTTAATAGCATTTGTCTCTATTACCTATATCTTTTAGTCTCTGGAGGAGCGGTTGGCAACTCTTACGGCGGATTTCGAGAAAGCCACCGCGGAGAAGATGAAATGTCAGATGGAAGCGGACGCTACAAATAGGACTATCCAACTGGCGAACCGGCTCGTCAACGGGCTGGCCAGCGAGAACGTGCGATGGGCTGAAGCAGTTTCCAAGTTAGTACGGCTGAAGGATTATGTAGAGTCTCTGTGTATTTTAACGGCTAACCTCAGGTACGTCAAAAATCTGCTGACTGTGTTGTTAGTTGCACCTAGCTAGTCAATCCTCTCGGTGGCATTTTCCCTCCATAGGCCTTCTTTTTATAACGCCAGTCTATCCGGCCCTACGTCTCGACTCTAATATGGCATTCGAATGTTCAGCTGACAAAAAAACACGACTGCTTGCGATTTTTGACTTCGGACCAATTAGTCAGCCCGCAATACTTTGTCCTAGTTTGGACTGCAGAGAAAAACTGATTGTAATTTGCTTTCAGCTTCATGATCCAAAACACGACTCTGCCAGGAGACATACTCCTAGTGTGCGCGTTCATATCCTACGTGGGATGCTTCACCAAACAGTACCGGCTGGATCTACTGCACAAGAACTGGCTTGTGTTCTTAAAGACACTAGAGGTATTTATCGTTCATCCGTTCGTCTGTTCATCCTTTTATTCGTTCATTCGCTCAGTCGGTGACTCGTTCATTTGTTCATCCGTGCTTAGGGCACGTTAAACTATCGGCCTAAAACTCCGTCACAAAAGTTAGCCACTAACTCGAACTTACTTTAATACTATGTCAATGCCAACCCAGCTCGTGTGACTAGTGAGACTAGTGTCACTTATTACCTTCTACCTACTTTCATATTTTAGCCGCCGATACCAATAACGGAAGGGTTAGACCCGCTGACGATGCTGACGGACGACACACAGATCGCGATGTGGCAGAATGAGGGCTTGCCGTCCGACAGGATGAGCACTGAGAACGCGACGATACTCTCCAATTCCGTTCGATGGCCTCTAATGATTGACCCTCAGGTATGTCCTTATGTCCTTGTATACTTGTATGTCCTGGTATATGTATGATTCCTTGTAATTTCATCATCATCAGATAATGTTTTCGAGACGAGATTGCGTAAAAGTTTTGCACCGGTCGCGGAGTTTAAAAAGTGAATCATTATACAGCTACACAGCTGTCATCCTACAGCTGAAAAATATGGGGCCTATATTTGCTTCTGCCATTCACCTCTACTCTAAGCCAATCTAGCATCTGCGGATTCCACAATGTCATCACCAAAACCAAAACACTTTTGTGTTTTGGTCGAATGTAAATTTTCATGGATCTCGTTGACCTTTTCTTCTAGTTACAAGGAGTAAAGTGGATAAAACAAAAGTATGGCGACAAATTAATAGTGATACGCCTCGGACAAAAAGGTTATCTCGACACAATAGAGAAAGCTATAAACAAAGGAGAGACGGTTCTACTTGAGAACATCGGTGAGACCGTGGATCCTGTGCTGGACCCTTTACTCGGACGTAACTTGATCAAGAAAGGAAGGTAAGATACCCTGATTTTCTAGCAAGCAAGGGGCATAGAAAAGTCTGCATGAACATGCTTACGTGTGTCCACGTGATATATAACGGATTCCCAAATAACGCATTCACTGCCATTTAACTCAAACATAACACGTTTCACAGGGCAATTAAAATAGGCGACAAAGAAGTGGAATACAGTCCTAATTTCCGTCTGATACTCCACACGAAACTGGCGAACCCCCACTACCAGCCAGAATTGCAAGCTCAGACCACTCTGGTCAACTTCACCGTCACCAGGGATGGGTTAGAAGACCAGCTCTTAGCTGAGGTGAAGACTATTTAGCATGAAATAGACTCTGTAGTGCCTTAGGTTTTGACATAATTTGCATATTCTACAATTTTCAAGGTTGACTCAACATTTTCATGATATATCCGAAAGTATGGTTGTATTTTTCTTCAAAATAAACCTTGACTTTCCTAAAAACAAAATCATGTTTCTGTCATAGGTGGTAAAAGCAGAAAGGCCTGACCTAGAAGAATTAAAAGCTCAGTTGACGACACAACAGAATCAGTTCAAGATTCAGCTTAAATCTCTGGAGGACGACCTATTGTCCAGACTCTCGTCTGCAGGCGAGAACATCCTGGGAGATACCGCGTTGGTAGAAAATTTGGAGACCACCAAGAAAACTGCAGCTGATATTGAGAGAAAGGTGTGTATTTATTCTTAACTAGAAAGGACATCCACGTTTCATAAATTTTTGGTCCAAAATCCAAAAGTGCCGGCCAATAAAAAAAAGTGCTGTATTCTGATAGAACACGTCGGCCTTAGCATTTGTTAATATGGCACCAAAGCTATAGCACAATTTGTATTTCCCAGGTGTCCGAAGCCAAAGTGACATCGTTTGAGATCGACCAAGCGCGCGAGTTCTACCGGCCGGCCGCCGCGCGGGCGTCTCTCCTCTACTTTATATTGAATGACTTGAACACGATCAATCCGATATATCAATTTTCTTTGAAGGTAACTTATAAATGACTAATTTCTATCACATATCTGAACCGAAGAAATGGCATTTTTTGGCACTTTAAGATTTCTTAAAAAAAATTGACTGCCAATTCGTGTGAATCTGACTAAGCCGGGAGTACCTACACACTTTAGGAACTACGGTATACCTACATACGTGAGCCTTTATTTGCCATAATGTTTGTAGGCCTTCAGCGTAGTGTTTCAAATGGCTATATCAAAGGCTGAACCAGCGGAGGAAGTGAGTCAGCGCATCAAAAATCTCATCGACTGCATCAGCTACTCGGTGTTCCAATACACCTCGAGGGGATTGTTCGAATGTGACAAGCTCATATTCGCTTCGCAAATGACATTTCAGGTGAACTCTACTTCCTTTCTTCCTCTCTTTCTTCTCTTCCTCTTTACTAAAACACCATAAATTGCAGGTGCTCCTAATGAGCGAAGAGATATCCCCCGCCGAGCTAGACTTCTTCCTCCGGTTCCCAATTAAACCCCACGTCACCAGTCCAGTTGACTTCCTATCCAACCAGAGTTGGGGCGGCATCTGCTCGCTGGCCGGAAAGGATGAATTTAGGAACCTTGATAGGGACATTGAGACCTCCCCTAAACGCTGGAAGAAGATCGTTGAGATGGAATGTCCTGAGCGAGAAAAGTTCCCCCAAGTATGTATTCACTTCGTAGTTGAACTTACAGGTGTTATTGAGGTGTTTAGGAGGATTGTCTGATCGTTGCGGGTTCTAATCCCGTCAGAACCGAAAATTTTGATAAGTCTTAATTTCTCAATTAAATAATCTAAGTGTGGTTTAACACTATAAAAAAAATATATAGATTTATCTAAAGCGACATCTCTTCGTCACTTGAATGTAACTTTGGACAATGAGCATGAGTTCACTGAGTGAACTGACATGTACATGGCGCTACCGGTGCTATAACCGATAAAATATGAGCTTATTAAAGATGTCGAATCTGGTAACAAGGGTTCCGTGGCCGAATGGTAAGGCACTCCGGCTTTAGGAGGATCGTCTGATCGTTGCGGGTTCGAATCCCGTCGGAATCGAAAATTTTGATAAGACTTTTCATTTCTATAACTTCGGTCTTGTAAACGTTTGAAAATTGTCTATGTAATCATATCCATCCACCGTTAAGTATTAAGCCTCATTATTTTCACGCCACTAGCTGTTTCCGGTCTCTTGCCAGTGTCTTCACGCCGCCCTCACAATATCATAAGACCATATAGCTGATGGTCTACCTTAAAATTCAAATATCCGCTACTAGAGTTGGCTACATACATAAGCCCAAAAACATACTACGAAAGCATCTCGTCGGCTAGAAAAGATGAGTATAGGAACCTGTGCTACACTCAAGTTCCTAAACTCATCCTTTCCAGCTGATGAGGTTTCATCGTCATCATGAGAACTACATACTTGTATGTAGATGTAAAAGTAAGTATTTAATTTACCCATTAAAACTTCTTACAGTATACCATTGTTTTTTATTGCCCCTATGGAATTTCGCTATTTAAAGGGTCGAAAAGAAAGCAAGACCCCAACGTGGTTTGGTAGGGGCACAACCAAAACTTGGTTTTTGCTAAATTGACGTTCAAAGTTGTTTTATTGAATGTCTGTTGACTTAGACTTCCTTCCTTAGAAATTGTTGTGTAATAGATCCTACTTTCTTTGTTTTTAGGAATGGAAAAACAAAACTGCTCTACAAAGGCTTTGTATGCTTAGAGCATTACGACCAGACAGAATGACTTATGCAGTGGCGTAAGTACATGTACACACACCTCTTTTTGATCGCCTTTTAAACTCGAAAAACAATAGGTTTTTGAAATCTATGCAATGAAATTACAGACCCAAATCTCATTATAAATGATTTCTTTTCACGTCTTTAAGACAATTTGGTTGAGTTTTGGTTTGTATTACATTTTGTATTGCTTTCAGAGCCTATATTGAAGAAAAGATGGGCGGCAAATACGTAGAAAACAGAACAGTGGAGTTCAGCAAATCCTTCGAAGAGACCAGTCCAACTACACCCATATTTTTCATCCTATCCCCTGGAGTGAATCCACTGAAAGACGTAGAAGCGTTGGGGAAGATAATGGGTTTTACAGCAGACAATGGGAACTTTCACAATGTTTCGTTAGGACAGGGTCAGGAGGTGGTCGCAGAACAGGCCATGGATGAGTCTCTGAAGAAAGGGCATTGGGTGGTTTTACAGGTAGGTATTATTACAGTTACCAAGGCAGTATTTTACTATAAGATTCCCTTAATTTAGTATGCTACATCCTCAAAGTTAAACAGCTTTTCATGAAGGTTTTATCTATCGTTGCTCTTAATTTTTCAAGATACCTTAGTCGTTTGGCTGATATAGATACATATAAAAGATTTGAAATGTGTGGATTGAGTAGAGAAAGATCTAAGAAAAGATGGATGTATTGTATGAAAGCGATTGAGTAAGATAGGAGTGAATACGGAGATGAAAAGTGATAAAGGAGAGTAGAAGAAGAGAACATGTGAAGACCCCATATAAAGCATAATGATGGAAGGACAAGAAATGATGATGATTTCGAAAAACATACCATGGTTTTAGTAGATACCAGTTCGACTTACATTCAATAAAAAAAACTTTCCCAGAATATCCATCTGGTAAAGAAATGGCTGCCCAGTCTAGAAAAGAAGATGGAGAGTTTCGCGTACGGCTGCCACGACGAGTTCCGCCTATTCATGTCCGCGGAGCCAGCAGCGACCGCCGGCGCTCATATCATACCCCAGGGAATACTGGAGTCTAGTATCAAGATTACCAATGAACCGCCTACTGGGATGCAGGTTTGTTATTCTGCACTTAGTCAGTGAATAAACCACAGACAGATAAACAAACGCATAGAAATGACTTATTCGTCTTAACTAATTATAAGCATAGCAAACGGCACTGTCGATTGCCCCGAACTTCTTGAACTAATGACTGCGCAAACTTCGTTGCACTGAGGAAACCTTTATGTCCCTGTCGTTAGGACAAATTATAGGCAAATGCATTTGTGTATAGAGCCTCTTTTCTGTAGCTCATATCCTGCTGGCCTATCAGTTCTTGATGATGAGACACCATTTAAAAAACGTCTAACCCCCGGTTTCTACAATCAACGGACATTCGTAGGTAAGAGCTACGACTCGTTTCCACATACAAAAGTTTGACAGCTAACTGTTAGCTATCAAACCGTCGAATATAGAAACCAGGGGTTAGTCATTACAAAGACGCTTTCTTAGCCGATCTCGCTACGCTACCACCAGTCAGATGGCGATCCGGTGGACTCTAGTTTGTTGATCACTTTCGTTATTTAAGTTCACCAAGTTGACAAAACTGGAATCCACGTTTCACAAAAACGTGGACTGTTTTTAAAAGCATGTTTATTCTAGGCAAACATACACAAAGCGCTCGATAACTTCAACCAAGAAACGTTGGAGATGTGCGGCAAAGAAGCGGAGTTCAAAGCGATACTATTCGCACTGTGTTACTTCCACGCCGTGGTTGCAGAGAGGAGGAAGTTCGGCCCTCAGGGCTGGAACAAGATTTACCCTTTTAACGTTGGTGAGTTTATTGACCTTCACTCTGAATATTTATTGTCAGTGTTGTAGGAAACCACTCGATTATATTCTCTAGGGAGTTAAAGTTAAAATTTAAAAGAAGCCATGCTGGGTATAAGTAGAGTGTGCAAACGGAGATAGTAATGACGATAATTATTTGTCGCGAGAAGACAAAATTTGGTGTGGATTCGACTTCATAATGTAATCCCATCATTTGGGGTCGGCACAACATGTTCTCTTCTTCACTTCTCATCTCCTTATTTTTCGAATTATGTTCTCTTCTTTCACTTGTCATCTTCTTGTTTTTCCATTTGTTGGTATTTGCGACATTTATTTTCCAGGTGATCTTACAATCAGTGTGTTTGTCCTATTCAACTATTTGGAAGCAAACTCGAGGGTCCCATGGGAGGACCTGAGGTACCTCTTTGGAGAGATCATGTATGGAGGGCATATCACCGATGATTGGGACAGACGGCTCTGCAACGCTTATTTAGAAGAGCTGATGCAACCGGATCTTGTAAGTTATATTTGAAAATCATAGGAAACTAGATAACATCAATGTGACTTCGAAGGCAACTATTCGAACGCTGTTAGTGTTATATCAAGTCCTATATGGTTAATATATGTATGTCTACAAAAAAACCCAACTGAACCGTTCATTCGTTTCATGAGCACATCTTCCAGGTGGACGGAGAACTCCAACTGGCCCCAGGTTTCCCCGCCCCTCCAAACACAGACTACGTCGGCTACCACCAATACATAGAGGACGCTATGCCAGCTGAATCTCCCTATCTATATGGACTGCATCCCAATGCTGAAATCGGCTTCCTAACCACTACTTCTGAGAACCTCTTCAGGACTATTTTTGAGATGCAGCCAAGAGATGCCCAGGCGTCCGGTGCTGCTACGGTTACAAGGGAGGACAAGGTAACAATTTTTTATGATCATCTAGAGCTGCTACGGTTACAAGGGAGAACAAGGTAACCAAATGTTTGCTATGGTCATCCAAATTGATTGGAAGCCAAGTTGAGTCTCTTTTTATGGACGGCAGCTGGAATCTTTGAGTTATACTTGAGGTTTCTATTATGTGAGACTTGATAATAGATGTGAGCTTCCGTTCGTGACTTTGCTGGTGATGGTGTTACCCCTTAAAATTGCCCTGCTATGTGCTATTTCAGACTAATAATCTCTGTGCCTTTCATTCAAATCTATTCAGTAGTTTTTGCATGAACAAAAATAAACGACATGAAAGTCTCATGAACTAAATCTGGAACCGATAATTGGGAGGAACAAATACTTCAAAGAGCCTCAAAGTCCTGACACCTTATTTTAAAACAGGTGAAACAAATGCTAGATGAGATAATGGAGAAACTTCCCGAGGAGTTCAACATGGTGGAAATCATGGGGAAGGTGGAAGAGAGGACACCATACGTGATCGTCGCCTTTCAAGAGTGTGAACGTATGAACTATCTCACCGGAGAAATGAAGAGATCACTGCGCGAACTGGATTTGGGTCTCAAAGTAAGTTTCCGAACTTCCTACAGGCTTTTTTTCGATTTGGGTCCCAAAAATTCCGAACTTTGAAAAAGCCACTTTGTAAATGCTTTGTAGAGGCCTTCTTTCTTGGTAGAACAGCAAGTAAGCGTTACCTATTGGAAAGTCTAACAAGGTGGTTTGAGCTTGCCTCGTGCAGGGGGGTTACAAGATAACTGTACCTACATGCAAATTAAGAGAATGATTATAAAGAGATAGATGATAGATGGAGGGAATTGCATCATTGTACGACAAGAGTTAAGCTCTTTTGATTGATTGATTACAATACATGCAAAATAATGTATCGTTTAATTTCAGGGCGAACTGACCATCACATCAGATATGGAGGAATTGGAAAACGCTCTGTTCTTAGATCAGGTAAGTTAAAACAGAAAACACGACTAATACCTACGCTCAAATGAAATATCAATGAAAAACTTCTTTAGAATTCTTTACATATTTTTCTTCTATATTCACTTTTATTATATTATAATGTAGACATAAAGTTTGTTTGTATGTTGTACACAACAAAACTCCTAGTCAGATTTCCAAAAATTTTTTACTAATTTAGAATGGGCTTTGGATAAATAGCAAATCGATTGCCGATGCCAATGTTTGCGTAAATACTTTCTTACCAATCGATGTTACCAGGTCCCACACATCTGGTCTAGCAGAGCCTACCCATCGCTGCTCGGTCTTGCTGCGTGGTACGTGGATTTGCTCCTTAGACTGAGGGAACTGGAAACCTGGGCCACCGACTTTGTGGTAAGAAACATCAAATTTTATTTTAATGTTTTTCGCATTTTTTTATATGATTCACAAAAAACGAACCTCTTTGATAGAAGGTAATTTTTGTTTTATTAATCAATAAGACGAGCGGCAGAGCGCGAACAAGATGGAGCAACGAGCTCGCCAAATTCCGTACCGACTGGACCTAATTAGCATACGAGAGGGATGAATGGAGGGAGTGGGGGGAGGCCTTTTCCCAGCAGTGGGACATTGAGGGTTAATATAATAATAATAATCAATAGGACTTTTTTAATCATTAGAATTTGTATCATCTCACACATCTCACTCCTTTCTTCATCATCATCATCATCATCCCCAGCCTGACTTCACCCACTGCTGGGTATAGCCTCCCTAAGCTCCTTTCTCACTTCTTTCTTCTTTTGTGAAAAAAACAGTCCATCCATTTATATAATTTCTTTGCTCTGCCATTTATAGAATTTTAGGTTTCAATGTGAAGGGATGTAACGGAAGACGTTACATCCCTTCACATTGAAACCTAAAATTCTTCTCGTCACCTGACATTCTTCCCTCCTTACATAGTCTCAAAATATTACCTATATCTACACCAGAGCATTGGTGGTCTAGTGGTAATGGCCCCGCCTTCCGATCGTAAGGTTCAATCCCGGTCGTGCACCAATGAGTTTTTATGCCGAAAAATGTATGTGCACTATGCCAGTACTCTCAAACGGTGAAAGAAAACATCGTGAGGAAACCGTCATGTCGTAGAACCTACAAAGTTCGAAAACACGTGTCAAGTGCACGAAAGGAGCCTCTTAGAGGCGGACTTATAATCCTTTCACCACACTGGTTCGAAGAAGAAGAAGACCTACATCTGAATTATAATTGTTTAAAATATTTTTTCACCCTATTTAGTTACCATCGTCTGTGTGGTTGGCTGGTTTTTTCAACCCGCAAAGTCTCTTAACGGCCATTATGCAGAGCACGGCTCGGCGATACGAGCTGCCTCTAGACAAGATGTGTTTGCAATGTGATGTCACCAAGAAAATGAAGGAAGAGTTCACGTAAGTAATACTGACACTTGAAAATACAGTTTAAAAGTAGTCCGGGAGCTAAGGATTCAATGTTTATATGTACTTATTTATTATGTCAATAAAAGAAATTTACTGTGAAGTAACAAATGAACATTTTTAGGCTAACTTTGATGCCGTAGGATTTGTGTCGAAAGACTGTTTATCAGTATATGAAGTGTAAAAGTCATAAAACTTTATATTATCTAATCATCACCATCATCATTTACCTTATCTTCCTAAACTTTTATATCATATTTTTATGGTCTTTAAAGAATAAACAGTCAAAAAAATTACTCAAACATGAATTGTAGCATATATAATTCTGAAAAGATGTTAAACTGCTAGTATACATCTTTTTTTAATCATAATACGACATTGCAATATAATTTAAAAAACTTACCAACTTTAATAAAATGTGCCAAATATCTTATAAACATATTTTTTTCTTATTCTTGCCTAAAATAAACGACTGAGTTACGTCAGGATGTAAGTACCTACTAGCGGTGTAGGTATTATAATGTAGAGGGTATAGTGCAAGTATTAAACAAGTTTCATACGCTGTATCCGTATCTTGAAGGTATCTTGTTTTGTTAGTAACCGCCATTTTTAAAACTGCGCTTATTTTCTGATATTACATTATGTAGAATAAGATTGTGTCTAATTATATTTTTGGCAGGTCTATTTCTGGTAAGTTATCGCTTAGTATCGTAAAATTGATTTATGATACAGGAAATATGGCTGCATAATTGGCTTATTATATTCAAAATTGCATGATGCAGCATGAAAGTAGGCAGGAGGCCATATCTACTAATCAAGCTGAGCTGGATTGCAACCAAACGTAGTGTTGTCAATTTGCCAATTCCATGATTCGCTTAATTTTTATACTGCAAACGTCAAATATCTACTTCAATGACGTGCATGCTATGCGAGTGGAATTTTAAAATAATCTGATGACTGATTTAACTCTTGAATTCACTGTCTAGAGACGAGATGCTGAAAACACGACTTGTTAGTCGTGTTGTCAGCATTTTCAACGTTTCGTTTGCAATCCAATTCAGGTTTTTGTTAGTAGCGGCTTAGGTAACCGATCAAACTAACATTTCAACTGTTTAAGCGATTTGCAGGCATTTTAGAAGACTACAGACTGGCTTTGAAAGATGCTTCATTAAAATTAGTATCTATAACCACCTTTATAAAGGAAGATACGTCTTGGCTGACGCAGAATGGCAAAAGATAAGTGTTGGCTTTTTGTCAAACCGACCTTCCATTCGCTTAGCTTCGGCGGCTGTTTTCGTGTTTCGATCATCTTGCTGACGCTGCATCAAATTATGAAATCATTTGCCTGTTTTTAGAGTCCTTTAACTTAACCGTGGGCTGAGAATAATCAATAATTTTAACTAAAATTTAGAGAAAACGGGTTGCAAACCAATATTTTCTACAGTTGGTTATCTATGCAGTTATATCAGTTGCATAAGAGTATTATTGATTTAAAAATGCTATCCACATGTCATGATTTAATGTGATTTAAATACGTGGTTGAAATAGCATCAATTATTCTTTGAATTTACTGGATAAATAGTTCAAATTAAGAACTTATTTGAAGTTGAACTTATCTACAAATATCATCTCTTGTGCATTTGCAAACTAGATACATTTGAGCCAGCGTCAGCACAGCTTGTCACACCCATGTCAGCGCACGCTTACCTACCTCTCTAACATGGCGTTGTCCGACAGCATCCTTGATTCCAGGTCTGCTCCGAAGGACGGTGCGTACGTCCACGGGCTCCTGATGGAAGGGGCTCGGTGGGACGTTCAAGCCGGCATCATTATGGACTCCCGGCTTAAGGATCTGTTCCCGCCTATGCCTGTTATCAACGTTAGGGTAAGACATTTAAATTACCTTACCTAGCTGTCTCGGCTTAAGGATCTGTTCCCGCCTATGCCTGTTATCAACGTTAGGGTGAGACATTTAAATTACCTTACCTAGCTGTCTCGGCTTAAGGATCTGTTCCCGCCTATGCCTGTTATCAACGTTAGGGTGAGACATTTAAATTACCTTACCTAGCTGTCTCGGCTTAAGGATCTGTTCCCGCCTATGCCTGTTATCAACGTTAGGGTAAGACATTTAAATTACCTTTCCTAGCTGTCTCGGCTTAAGGATCTGTTCCCGCCTATGCCTGTTATCAACGTTAGGGTAAGACATTTAAATTACCTTACCTAGCTGTCTCGTCTTAAGGATCTGTTCCCGCCTATGCCTGTTATCAACGTTAGGGTAAGACATTTAAATTACCTTACCTAGCTGTCTCGGCTTAAGGATCTGTTCCCGCTTATGCCTGTTATCAACGTTAGGGTAAGACATTTAAATTACCTTACCTAGCTGTCTCGTCTTAAGGATCTGTTCCCGCCTATGCCTGTTATCAACGTTAGGGTAAGACATTTAAATTACCTTTCCTAGCTGTCTCGGCTTAAGGATCTGTTCCCGCCTATGCCTGTTATCAACGTTAGGGTAAGACATTTAAATTACCTTACCTAGCTGTCTCGGCTTAAGGATCTGTTCCCGCCTATGCCTGTTATCAACGTTCGGGTAAGACATTTAAATTACCTCACCTAGCTGCGCGTGTTATCTATTGGGAATACTTCAATTTCAGTTGCACTTATGCGTTAATCCACGATATAAGCTGCCCCCATAACAAATTTCAGCCAAATCCGTTCAGCCGTTTCAGCGAAGGAACAATAAATTTTAGTATCCTCCCAAACTTTTACATTTTGAATACTAAAGCCCTTACTAATAAACTGGTGTAAAGTTATTCCTCGGAATAAACTAAATATAACCGTACATTTTAACGGCCTTACTAATAAACGTGGTATAAAGTTATTCCTCGGAATAAACTAAAAATAACCATACATTTTGACAGTTTACACTCAGGAATAACTTTACACCATGTTTATTAGTAGGGCCATAATAGTTTACACTCAGGAATAACTTTATACCACGTTTATTAGTAAGGCCGTAACATTATTATGAATTATAGATTGCATTCCCGGAAATTCGATAGGCGACTTTTGAAGTGAAAACTTCTTTAGGCGCGTTAGCGACATAGAGGAAATAGTTTTGAAATTAGGAAAAAACTCGTGACCGTCTTAGGTCACGTGCCTAAGACACTAGCGTTTTACCAATATAGCTTGACCCCTCATCCCTAACAAAATGTTTGTAAGGTAAGGCCAAGAATACTGGTTTTAGTTTTAGAGCTATTTCTTCTAGGTTTAATGTACTTATGTTTTTATTAAAGTTACCATTACAGAAACCTCGCTCCAGTTTTCACTTCTGCCGGCACTCTCGGGGAGTGCCAGTGTATTTTTTTTTAATATGGAGGATGTGAAATTTGTGGTTAAGAAAACGAGATAATAGCAATGTGAACGAAGTCAGGGGAAACAACTAGTGCAGAATAAAACGCTCCTAAAATCTAGCAGTTGTTCACTCCTCGTTTGATGCAATAGCTTTTTTAATTTCTAGGCAATAACTCAAGACAAGCAAGATTTGAGGAATATGTACGAATGTCCCGTGTACAAGACACGCACGAGAGGACCTACCTACGTGTGGACATTCAACCTGAAGACAAAGGATAAGCCAGCCAAGTGGACCCTAGCTGGTGTAGCGCTATTACTGCAAGTTTAGGTTATATTCCGAAGTTTCATATTTTCGAGGTTCAAAATATAATTCTAGGTTTAATAATTATTTCGAGGTTTTGGTAATAATATTTCGAGGTTCAAAATATAATTCGAGATTCAAAAATATATCGAAGTTGAAAATATTTTGAGGTCTAAATTATATTCCGAGTTTTATTCTAAGGTTTTTTGTCATCATCTCTGAACACTGTGAAGTCAAACTATCTGTTAGAATTAGAAGAACTGCTCACGGCTTTCTCTATCGATGAGTAAACAATAATTAGCAGCAGTATAGTGTTTTCATCTTACGAAGGCGGGTGGGTCTTACTTGTAGATTGTAGATGCTCCATATAACGCTCCATGGAAAAATGAGCGCTCAGTAAAGCTTACGCACACAAAAACAAATCTACACACACATGGATGTGTCCTAAATCACACAATTAAAACCAACCCGCCTTCGTGAGACTAGCAGACGTTTTTAGATGTTATCATTTAAGTACTTTTACTTTCTGAGTAACGTTACTTGAGATGTTAATTTAACTGTGTACTATATGGTTAAATTGGATCTTATTTTATATTTCAAGGTTTAAATTACATCCTAATCTGTGGTTTAGATTATATTCCAAGTTTAAAATAAGCACCTACTTATTTCTTTCTTTACATTTTTGTTATAGCTATGTAAGTGACTATAAATCTCTTTATCTAATAATAAATCTTTTAACTCTCAGTTATTGTGTTTTAATATTTTCCCCCTGAGTTTTTCGTAGTTGGAGATTTGTGCCTACTTACTTAGGAACAAACATAAGAAGGTTTACGCTGGAGTAAGATCTGGTTGATCGTTATGATAATAAAAATTGGGGCTATTACCAATTCTGTGCTATTACTTAGTAATATCTTTAAAGGGCCGGTTTAGGAAACGTCGTAACAACCA
Source organism: Epirrhoe tristata (assembly GCA_951394285.1). Classification (NCBI taxonomy): domain Eukaryota; kingdom Metazoa; phylum Arthropoda; class Insecta; order Lepidoptera; family Geometridae; genus Epirrhoe; species Epirrhoe tristata. Next base: position 10,462,448 of record OX596137.1, on the reverse strand, counting down.
TAAGCACATTATGCCCGTGGACTGATTAGGCAAACTGTTCGGCGGTCACCATCCACTTACAGACCGTTTCGAACGTTGCTTTATTTTATTTTGGTTTTTTATTTTCGACTATCAAGAACGACTAGCCAACGACGATCTAGCAAGCACGACCACGAGCGCTTCAAAAACTGACACAAATGAGCCTATTGACATTTCATTACCGAAATTCAAACACTTAAACCAACCACACACATTCCGATTTGACAGTTTTTGAATATAAATCTATGGGTGAGTCACACGGAATAGGATGTTAAGAAGGCCTGCGGCGACAGATTGACCTTTGACGGCCTTTTAACCTGAAACTCAAGATTTATAGAACCTATGTTTTGAAAGTTTGTGAGTATATTTGGTTGTTTAGTAAAATATAAGCAATGTGTTACGTATCGCTTTCGCTTATTAAGTATATTCATTGAAGAGCCTTTCATCAATTTTTTTTTTAATTAATAACCGACTTCAAACTATACCTAACCTACAAACTGTACAAACTTACACCTAAAATTACTTAATAAGTAAACATTTTTGAAAAACAAAATAAATTGACTTCGCAGAACACAAACAGACACTAAGAACCTCCTACTTACCTACACTATAAAGAAAAAATAAGAATATACTCATGCAATAATTATTTACAGATTCAATTAATTATTTATTATGTTATATTATATTTGAAGTCGGTACCAGCCAAGTGACACAATGACTATCTACGATTATAAAAGAAAAATTTTGTACCCAAGTTCTTTTGTAATTTCTTCTTAGATGTAAATGTAAAGTTGGCTTGGCAATAAAATGTCGGATTTTTATGTGTGCCAATAACATTAAGCCCTTAGTTACATCGAAGTCTCAAAAAAAAAGTCAGACAAAGCATCCAAAAATGAAAAAAATAAAAAACAAAAAATATTTTTTCTCCGTACAGTACAAAAACTAAAATATAGGATTTTTTATTTTCCAGCAACATTTAGACCTATAGTTATTTTGGAGTATTTGTTTGTTATCAGATAGTACATCCAAAAATGCAGTAAATTTTCTTTAAAATTCTAAACTTTTAAAGTTCTTAATTCAAAATCGAGAGCGTAACTCTTATATTATCATGACTTTCCGATAACTGTCACGGTTTCAGAGTTTCCCTCAGTGGCCCTGAAATAAAACTCACCGGTATAAAACGATAAAAGAAGTAAGTGTGTGTTTATGCGTGCTGTTTATGAATTTACACTAAGATTCTATGGCTACCACGAGCATAAACGCGGGAATCTAGTAGTTTATAGTCTGTTCTATTTCGAAGTATCTTACAAAGAGGAAAACACACAAAAACGTGTAGTATCCAAAGGTGGGTGGTGAGTAGTGATGCATTAGCATAACGCGAGTGGTAAGCTGCCTTGTTAGACGCGTGGGCAGCGACATGCTAGGTTCTCACTGCAATTAGGTAATTAATAGTACAGTCAGTGTCACCAACTAACAACCAAAACTCTGCTCGGCGGCATGCCGTTCAAACTGCCATTGAGGGGGCTTACCAATTGGTGACGCGTAGTATGTTTATATTTTGAGTCATTAACATATCAGAATAGGAGTAAAATCACCTGGTTTTAAGACGTTTCAAAGTGATCCCAGCGGTCCTACTGAATAAATGCTTTTTGACTTGACTTGACTTGATAAGTATCTACAAACGACCCAAGCGAGCAAATCAAGATGAAAATAAAAACAAATTATTTTACATAAAAAAGGTAGGGGAAGGCTGAAACCATAGATTTCCGTTTACTACGATTCTGAAACACAATAAATATCTTATCTACCAGGGTAGGTACTAAGTCATATAAATGTTAAAATTTGGATAAAAGGTTGACGTACCTAGGTCTTATAAATCTAATTTCCTAGGTCAAGTTATATTTGAACATTGATATTTCAACTCATCTTTAAGGTCTTAGTTATGAGTTAAAAATAGCTGCTGTTTTACTTATTAGCTTTTAAGTGCCTAATGAGTTCGGCTAAGCAAATAGAAAAGCGTTCGTCATACTCGTAGAACCTTGACCCAGTGTCTAGCTTTAATGTGTGGGCTTTGAGTGATGATGAACGCAGCTGTTTTGATTTATACCTACTAGACTGTAGGTACCTATCTACTGTGCCTGTTCTACCTATATTTTGTCTAAACAAAACAGGACCACGACTGTATTCAAGGCACGGTTGACATTCCCATTTCTATTAGGAATTCTAGATCTTTCAACGTTGCGCATAATTATCATCATTATCATCTTCCTGGCCTTGACCCACGTAATTTGGGGTCGGCACAACATGTGTTCTTCCATTCTCCTCTGTCAGCCGTCATCTCAACACTCCTTTCTTACTCTTATGAGTAAGAAAGGAGTGTTGAGATGACAATGTGTTAATGCGCATTTTTTCCGAAATAAAATATCCATGACGACCTCTGTGGTGCAATGGGCGAAACCCGCAGAAAGTTGCGGGCTAGATTTCCGCTGCAGGGCAAATTAGGTATGATCTGCAACCTTCGAGTTGAAATTTAACAAAACATAAGCTATTATTGGATGTAGTTATAAAAACATGGTCCCTGCCTCTTCACCCCAAGGTCATGACTTCTCAGAAGTCGGCTAAGTGGCTTTTATGATGTTACTTCTTCATATTCTATTTACAATATAATCCGCAGGTAAAATCTAGATTTTTTCTCTTTGCTATAATTTTTTAAGACCTTAAACAGGTATCAGGATAAAAATAGCATTCAATTTGGCTTTCTTGTTTAAAAGTGTCTCCCTTTGCGTCTGTCTTTTGTAACAAAATTACTAAAAACATTATTCACCTTAGCTCAACAACTACCTACCTAGAGTCGGCACAGGCAGAGGTTCCATTCACTCTCCTTCGTCAACTGAGTTTCGTCAAAACCGTTCTTACCTATCAATTTATTTATTTATTTTTATTCAATCATTCACTCGATACAACCACTTCCTCTACGGCCTCCCTTTACTTCTACGGAGCGAGGGGTGAATAAAAATGCATAAAAATATGAAATTAAATCGTTTTTGAATTGTAGAACATTTTATTAGTAGTTCAGTGAAATAAGAAATAAGAAAAAAATATTGTTCAAACTGTGTTGCAAAGATGATAGTATTTATCTAAGTAGGTATCAACAGTTTAGTTAACCCAAAGAAAATTATACCATCCTGGGTGTACCCGGCGTACCATAAGTAATTTAAAGTATACATAAAAACAATTATATAATATATACAAATAACTTACCTAAGTAAATACTTGTGGTAGGTTAACCACACTATCTAGCCCTGCTACATAATTTGGGTTTGGCAAACATTAATTGAGATCAAAATTAAAAAAATACTTTCTCTATATAAATAAATATTTGCTTCAGAGACTTGATAAATTGTTACCTATCTCGTTCAATTAGATAAATGGTAGGGCAGCATCGTTGTTTATAGGCATTCATTTACATACGTTTAGCATCCTCTGCCGTGTTGGTGTCCTGTAATCACCTACTAGTACACCTACTACACTAGTACAGTCAGCTACAAAAGTGAACTAATTATACGAGTATACCTATAATGACTAGAGGAAGAGGCTTAGCGTCAAAATCCCCTTTTAAAAGCCCAAACGTTGTCGAGATATGGCTTATGATAACGCGAAAGTGATTAGGTAACTATTTTTATATTATCTATGTATACTATGTATAGTCTGTTCAAAAAAGATGCTAAGTTATTTTATATTTTTTAATAAGTTTGTACGAAGATCTTAGTTTTTTTTTTCTCTTTTTCAATTAGTAGCCTAGTTCCAAATATTTACCTATTTATTTTAATTAGCTACTAAGCTAAGATGTTACTGATTGGGCGGTATAGTCGCTCAGAGACAAAGCCCTTTTCTTTTTTGTTCATGTAAAAAAAAAAACCTACCCAGCTGTCATTTGTAAGCAAAAGTATTATTATTATTATTTATTTATCTAAACATAAAAGAAAAGGGCTTTGTCGCTGAGCGACTATACCGCCCAATCGGTAACATCTTAGGTCAGTCTTCTTTCTTCATCTTCTCTATCACTTCACTTCTTGGTTTCTTCTGGTTTTACTTCACTCCCCGGCTTCTTCTTCTCTTTATTCCTTCTTCCTCTTCATCTTTTTATTAATGGCAACTAACTGTAAACTCTCAAATTATATGTATTATGTCACGTCAATTTGGTTTTGAAAAAACATGGCGACTTGTTATTTCAAAACTCCAACGAAAATCTTTCGTCAAATGAGAAATTTACTTGAATACTCCCCCATTCCATTTACCAAATCTCCTGTTACGTAATCCAAGGCTTCATTAGTAAAATGCCACCGAAATTACATAATAAAACCTAGTAAAACACGAGAAAAGTAAATAAAATAGCAGAGCCACAAGCTCCTTCAAAAATGGCGAAAGAACTCCCTAAGCAAAAGTAGTAAATTAGCACACACGCGCCTTCAATTTCTAGGACGCTTCTCTTTTTGAACAGTCTAGGTAGTTGTCCGAATGTCAAGTTAATAAACATTTTCCCATAATTATTTGCCAGATTATAGCCCCTTTAATTTCTAATTTATTTATAACACGTTTTAGCTGGTGTACCTAGATAAAATGTGAGATGAGATTTTATTGAAACCGCGAAGAGAACCGTGTGAATTTGAAATTGATTACTTAGTTCAGCTGTTAACTGTACTTACATGAACCCACACTTTCATACTTTTTAGTCTTAGTTCAAAGAAAGTCTAGACTAAGTTTTAGCTAACCTCTAAGGCTATCCATACGAGACAACGGTATCCATAGTGTATGGTGTGGTGTGGGTATCTGAATTTCAATTACTTATATAATCTCTATATATAAAAATGAATCCCTATTTCCCTCGGTCACGGCATCACGCGTGAACAGCTGGACCGATTTCATTAAAATTTTTTTTGATGTGTTTGTTATTGTCAGGAGAAGGTTCTTATGACAGAAAAAAATTAAAAAATTGCGCGGCAGCTTAACTTAATAATAAATAAGGAACTCTTGTTGATAAATAAATTGAGATTTAAAGCTATGACTGTTAAGCCATGACGAAGTCGGTTGGGCTGTTTTTTTTTTACTTTTGGTGAATGAATGGAGTGGGGTTCCTTGACCAACTTCGAGGTATGTTCCAGTTATAGTGAAGAAGTTCTAACCTTAACCAATATAAGGACTACAATCTCTCATTCATTAGTCGATGTTTTCTCACAAATTATTGCCATCTACGGAAAATCCTAGAGATCTAATCCTCCTAATCCTATCCATAGAGAGTAAAAATAGTATAGAGTGTCTTTAATATGATTTAAGTAAAGGTACTTAGGTAGCTATGAGTCCTATCCGACTGACGGACTGTTCCGCCAACCGTCTAGAGTATGAGCTAAGAAGTCCTTTTGCAGTGGTGTTAAAATTATCTTCATTTAAAAATAAAATTACAATAGCTTTTTTTATTCGTTTTGCGGGATGTTCTTTGCAACGTAGTTTTCCCAACTCTCTTGGTGGTTTTTTAGATGAGGTACCTACGTTTGTTTTATTTTCAGATAATTCAATGGAGGTAGAGTCACAAACTATAAAAAATTTCATACGTTAACGTCGAAAGCAGTGGATTTTCTTTGGATCAAAAAGAATGCAAGTCAAACTAGTGTTCAATGTTTTTGTTCATACCCATTTCTGCTTTCTATGTTCGTGCTATGTTTCCTCCGGCTCAAAAGTATGTAATGCCTCTATTTAATTACAAGAATGTCCTAAGTTGAATCGGATGCTCTACGTCCTTGCCGACCAGTTGCCAACGCTTGGCCAACAACTGTCGAATTAGGAGGTAGACTCGGTAGCAATTCGTTTGGCTTCTGTTAGGTCATCGGTCATTTGTGGAGTTTTTAGGGCATGTTTGTTTAAAATGTGGTTACTTTGAAATGAATAATACTACCTACTCATACTGTAATATAGTTATACTTAGAATGTTTATTTAAATGAGATGGGTGTTTTAGGAACCAGGGTGCCACGTGGAAAATTAAAGAAAAATTAAGTGCCTCTATAACAAATTATATTTATTAAACTTATTAAACTTTATAAACTTTCGTGATCAATTCGAAGGTCGTAGGTTCGAATCCCGGCCGTGCATCAATGGATTTTGCGTTTCGTAAAATTTATATGCGCTTGAACACAAGATCGATCGCTATGAAAATCGACGCGGGAGGCCTATGTTCAGCAGTGGGCACTAGATGGCTGACATGATAATGTAGATGATCTTATTCAAGTAGGTACCTTAGACCATATAGTTAACCTAAAATGTACTTAACCCAAATACCTAGTCAACTGCTATTTAGTATAAGAAATGAACTTTTGGTTCGATCTTGTCACACACTGATCGAACACTGAGGTATTTTGGACGAAAAGACGTCTCGCAGTTTCTCGAACGCTCGAATAAGATGACTATGACATAAAAAGTTAAACGTGCGTTCCATACTTAACAGATTGCAATATTAGTTTCAAAAATATCAGCTAAAGACAATTTTCTATGAATTTAATGTATTTCTATTGCGTGCGCGGCTCGAAGCGAAAGTAACGCTATTTACATTATCTTACAAACAGAATAGGTGAATAGTTAATGTGCAGTAATTGTGGGTGTAATGTACGAGAAGAAGATCTGAATAGGTATATATCTTGTAACGATACGCGTCATCGTCATCCAAATTATCTGATATTTCTTAATGCTCGTATACGCAGCCATATACTCGTATTACTTCGTCTTAAAACATTTAGTAACACTACCTATGCCCCTAAACAAACTGTTGTGATTTCACATCTATAAGCGAATACGTACTTAGGTAATTGTTTGCTTTGAAACCAACGTTCACAGAGATTTGTAGGAATAGGTGAACCTTCTGTTAGTTTCTGTCTGTTATTTTATTCATTAGACAAACATTATTGAAATTAGCGGATACGACATTGTTTCTTTCAATTGCTGTGATTTGAACAAAAATGAGTCTAGCTTGGAATGTGATGCAGTCGGCTGATTATATTGTTTGGTACTGTTGTGTGTAGGTACCTTTGAGTGGAGAAACAGACTGATCATTCAACACAACTAAAGATAATTTTGGAAAATCGTCTCAAGTTTTCTTTATTTTCGAGAATACTATATATCGCATTGTCAATGTCTACGAACACTGGTCATTCATGTGTGTGAAACGCTTTGGTGTAACGATATCTGCGAAGACAAGCTGGTGACAACGTGATGGATAGAAGAGGCAGAAAAGCAAGATAGCTACCACGCGGAAATGCCTAAGAACAACACACATGCTATTTAAAAGAGGCTCCATGTTCTAGGTTACAAGTAGGATATGAATGATGATGATAGTCTATTCTTAATATCTTCTATATTAAAATATTGAATAAGACAAAAAAAGGTAGGTACTTATTGCATTGCTTACCCTGCGTCTTACGTGGGCGGCTTGACGCGAACGCGATTCGACGCGGCGCCGGCGCGGCGTGTCGCTGCGCGTCTGTCCTACGTGCGCGTGAATCATAGTTTACGTCAAATCATACATAGTGTCAAAATTCGCAAAAATCGCGTTCGATTCCGCAGAAGACGCAGGGCGCCCACGTAAGACGCAGGATTCAAGTGTCCGCTATTTATATAAAAAACAAATTAGTTAGTAGGTATTAATAAATTTAAAAACGATAACGAAAGAACGTTAACAATTCTATCAAATCAAATAGTGCAAAGCCAGTGGTCTGTAAAACGAATTGGTTCCCACATAAATACTTTTACTTCTGAAAAAACTAGAACATTAAAGTAACGTAACTTTTTTCACACGATTATTGACCCAACTTGTTAATTGGAAGTGACAGAGCGTGATCTATTGATTGATGATAATGCATTTAAATATGTATTAGCATGGTCTGATTCTGTTTGTGGGTTTATGAACTAGCTTGCACATGCGGGTGTGTTCACGCTGTTCTATTCCTAAGGGTACAACTATTAGGAGAGGAAAAACTTGAATAACATACAGCAGTTGTTCTATATCACGAAGGTGGATTGGTATTCATTGAGTGTGTAGATTTGTTTCTGTGTGCGATACTTAGCGCCTTTTCGTCCATGAAGCGTTCCCAACGTACAGAAACAACATGCGTGTGCACAATTAAGACCGACCCGCATTCGTGAGATAGACCAACTATACTTGGACCATATTGGTGTTTTTTTGACAAAATGTAAGGCTATGTTTTGTTTTATTGCATAGACGTACGAGCCTATACCGCGGTTTTAAAACGTCGGTTTTACTCGCGGCTCGTTGATGCTGATCGACTAGCGAGTAAAACAGCCGTATCGTAGTCTAATTGAGGTTAGAATGTCTTGTTCGAGTTGTTCGGAGTCTAAACACAAACATACAAACATTTTATGAATTTTGTTTAAGTATAATATATATAATAGTGGGTTATGCGAAAGTTTGTCTAGCTAGATGGTAGGTGTATGTTTGATACATCAAATTGAAATACTCACTGAACGGTCAATACTGCGGGGCGCACCTACTGTGTCATAACAGCTATAAATCTTTGTGATATTATGGCAATTAAAGAAATAATTACTTAAAAATTGACAAGATACATTCATTTGAAACAAGGAAATAATGTAGCTCGTAGATTATTGTTCTTTTCGTGTTTCGGTGCTAAAATGTAAATTTTATGACCAAATTACTTTATGTTAACTAGATTTTACAATTTCATTTCACTTTCTATTGTGTAATAGTTTGTTCATTTACAAAATACGTTGTAAAATTTGAGTGCTTTACGAAATTTATTATTATTTTGTGCTATTTCTTCGTTATTATGAAAAATAAATAGAAACAAATACCTGAAGCGTGTGTTTTGATCACGCCGAAGCGCTCGTGGTCGTGCTTGCTTAGCCGTTCCTGATAGATCGTCAAAGTTAAGCAACGTTCGAAACGGTCTAGTGGATGGGTGACCGCCAGTGGCATTATCTGAGCGCTTCCGTGCTTCGGACCGGTGCCGGGACCGACAATTTAACGTGCCTACGTTTAATTGTCGTTCCTGGCTTTTTAAGTCGTTAAGCCATGACGGAGGCCTTAAGGCGGCCTAAAAACTCCGTCACCAGAGTTGGCCACTTATACGAACTTACTTAATAATGCCAGTTGAGAGAATTGGATGTTTAAAATAAATATAAATTAATAATGGAAAAACATAGAGGCTATTAAAATAAAATGCTTGTGGGACAAGCAAAGCTACGGGTGCCACCTAGTTTTAAATAAATTATTAAGTGAATTATTTTAGAAGGCCTAGCCCTAAGCTACAAAAACTAACCAACCTTCCAAATAAGATTGCTACACTCCAAGCTGTGAGTTATTGGGCCGGCAAAAAATGCTTGTAAATAAAATGAAGAAATAAATAAAATCAATCTTATTTTTGCGGTCTTAGGTATCAAATTAGCTTGAATATAAATCTATAAATTAATTAATTCACATTCTGTCGTGAATTAGGTATCTCATAACGGAACAGTGCCTAGTTAGGAAAGTAACCGTTCGTATGTCGATATTAAGTTCTTCGAAGGTAGGTAGGTACCTATTTGCGTTACCGGTAGTTTTTTAGTCATATGAACGAAACTAAGCTAGGTATGACGATTTAAAAATACGACGAAAACAAAAAAGTATGTCGTGCTACGCTCTTTTTGGCTTTTCTTGGCGGGTGCCCGTGCCTCTAGATTTGTTATACGAGTGTTGTCGTTTGACAAAGTAAGTGTATGAGGCAAGTGTGTATGGTACAGTTGAAAGGAGAAGGCCTAGGCGAACCTTCTTAAATCAAATTGGCGACATTTTGGAGAAGGGCCAGGTCAAAAGTACCCTAAACCGGCGAGCATGTACGAAGAATGTAATGAAACTGAATGAGGCAAAAGTTGTGTGTCAGGATCGTAGCAAGTTTAGATCCGTGGTTTCCGCCTACCCGTAAATAAAATAAAAATAAAATTGAGTAAAATTCCACAACAAAACGATAAAAAAAATGTAAAGAAAATGATAAATTTTTCATTCTAAATAGACCACAGTGCACAATCTAAATAGAAAACCTTTTCCTCGCTAGTAATTTTCTTACTCAAACATTGAAGTTTTCAATTCAGTTTTAAACATTGAAGTTAAAATATTGATTGAAGAGTTTTTTAACGTATACGCAAAAATGCTTTTAGTGAAATAGAGTTATACTGATAAGTTTTTTGCGACTCTGCTTACTAAATTAGAAAGCAACGCAATTATCAGTTGCATCGAAAGCGTGCCTAATGGCTGCCAATTGCAACGGTCTGCCGACGAAAGTGTGGGTTCAATTCCGTGATTTGCACTTTGCTTCATCGGCCAACTGTCATGCGCTGAACCAATCATCAACACTTTGCAAAGATTAATTTGTTTTGTACAGTCAGCTACAAAATGTTGATTGAATCAAGTAATATTTTTTGTACTTTGTGTTTTTTTTAATATCTAAGTATCTACTACTTCTCTTTCATGCTTACTAAAATCTTCTTGCAATTAGTGAAAAGGAACTAAAACACTTCGAATTATTGAAAAAATCTTTGACCAATGACAACACCACGTCTAACTTTGTCATAACAGTAGGTTTCATCAATACACTCATCAAATAAATAGTAACCTTGTGTACATTGCCAAAGGCTACACCCACAGACTTATTAATTTTAATAAGTAGAGTCATGTCTCTATTCGTACCATCTTTATATTCAACATTGCTGTGATAAGATGGGTAATCCACATCGAAAACTATTCGATAAATATCTACAATCTACACTAAGAACTAGGCAAATATATGCCTGATAATCAAAATCTGAATCAGCATTTATTGCTTCAGAAGCAGAAATTGCAGTTTATATAGTAGAACTGACCCTGTCTAGCCTAATTTTTTTAAATTCAAAAGCTATAAAAAAATCATTTATAAAGATTTTGGATGAAAAGTTTAGTTTTTCCGTTTTCGTGTCAACACACAAGGCGCTCAGTGGGCGAGCACCTGTGCAAAATATTATAGCGGCAATACTCAAGCCGATCGCACGCGCGCACGCTCACTTACACACGCACGCGAGTTTGCACCCTGACGCCTGTATCGTGTGTCTGAAATGCAATAACAAGTCGACGCGTGATTCCGAAAATTCAAACGAGTGATTTTAGTGAGTTTTTAGTGGTAGTGTAGTGAGAATCGAGTTGAACGGTGTTGAAAAAATTCGGATTTTTTTATTCGGTAAGATTTTTAACTAGGTTTTTTTAATTTTTTTTTGTGTTGCAGTTTTCTTAATTTTTTTAACACGTGCTCATTGTCGAGTAAGTAAATGTGCGACAGCCCTTACCATTAGTTTACTAATAACTAAATTAGGAAAAAATAAGTACTAAAAAGTTAAGTACTAAAAATAAATCAAGTAGTTACCTATTATATATATTAAATGATGAGCTACCTAGTTGCCTAAAATACTTTGTTCATCATCATCTGGCATCATTCTGAATGATTTAATCATTTGTCATTTAGCCCAGTAAAGATGGATCAACTTGTATTTTATAGTTTGAACTAAAAACATATTATTAAATATCATTTCGCCTATGTCTGCACTTGGGACGTCTGAATTTTATGGCTCAGACAGAGGCCTTAATTAAGGGTCCATTAGACCACAGGTAGATTTTTAAATTTAGAAATGATATCATGTAGGTATCCTTTTGGCCCTTTTGGGTACTTATAATATACTTACCTACTTATAATATTTTACCAATTAATTGATTTGAATGCATTTTGAGCGGGCGACTCCGTTGCGTGCAATGACATGCGATTCGACTGATAATTCAGTAGTATCTTTAAATTTTTAAATAAAATTAGTGAGAATTGATCATTAGGCAAGTTAAGTACTTGAGCCGGAAATAAGACTGGGTTGGGCGGTTACTACAGTTTCTCAGATAGACTATGCTGTGTAAAATATTTGCCTGGACAATATAGCGTCCCTTTCAGAGTAGTGATTAGACATTCTCATGCATAAATTCATTAAAACAATAAAAAAGGATCACGACTGTATCCCCGAGATGACAACCTCTGTGGCGCAGTGGGTGAAAGCCCGCTTGGTACGCAGAAGGTTGCGGGTTCGATCCTCTGGTGTTTCTATGTATAATATGTATTTATTTACAAACAAAAAGTATAGGTATAAGTAGTATCAGTTACCTAGTTCCCATAGTACCTACAAGCTTTGCTTAGTTCGGGGCTAGATGACGCTGTGTGATATGTCCAGCATTATTTATTTATTTATCAGGAAGACATTATTTCGGTTTTTAAACAAATTTTAGCAGGTGTGTCCTTTTGCGGATATTGATATTTTCGCCAAGTTTGAGTAAATGATTGAAAAAGTAGGCATTCCGTAGACATATACATAGACAGGTTGTGAATCTCACTGCATATTGGAACATCAACAGATTACCGTAAATTAATAGCTACACCACGAACGCCGAGTATAAGTAGCAACATGCAAATACTAGAACTAACTGAGCGTAAAAGAATGTGTGTAATCAAACAACGGCGATGTGCGTACGTGATGTCATTTTGGCAAGTATATATAACCTTTATACGACGATCCATACTATCTATATCCATACTTGTCTGTCTGTCTGTCTGTTTGTTACGCTTTCACGTCCAAACCGCTGAACAGATTAAGCTGAAATTTGGCATAGTTAAAGGTTGTATCCCAGGGAAGGACATAGGCTACTTTTTATCCCGAAAAAAATAAAAAAATCCCGAAGGACCGCGGGTAACACCGCGGGAGCGCAGCTAGTACTATCTATATCCATACTTGTCTGTCTGTCTGTCTGTCTGTCTGTTTGTTACGCTTTCACGCCCAAACCGCTGAACTGATTAAGCTGAAATTTGGCATAGTTAATGGTTGTATCTCAGGGCATAGGCTACCTTTTATCCCGAAAAAATGAAAAAAACCCGACGGACCGCGGGTCACACCGCGGGAGCGCAGCTAGTAGATTATATGGGGAGAGAATTGAATGTTAGGTGACGGCTGATAGAGCAGAGTCGAAGAAGAAAATAAATATGTTTTTTTTTTAAATATGAGCATATGAAAATATTATGTTGATAGATATATGGAGAGAAAAGGATTAAATGTTAAGATGACGGCTGATAGAGCAGAGTCTAGAGAGAGAGAGAGAGATAGAGAGATTAAAGTGAAGGAACAGGAGTAAACAGTCACCTTAAATAATATTTATCATTACCTACATTTATACTAGAATCAGTGTCAGAAGGCAACCTATATAGGTACACTCACCAGCACCAGTGGCGTAGGTAGGTAGCCAAGAGCCCTGGTGCAAAAAAAACTAGGGCTCTAACTGAACGGTTTAGGTTTTATATTGTAAAAATATAAATATGCAGGGTGTGGCAAAATTTTACTTTTCTCTTGAAGTTAGAAGATTTTGTTTAAAAAACGTTTTTTTTGCCTTCGGGCTCTGACTTGACCCTTGAGCTTGGGGGCCCCGGTGCACAGCACCACCTAGCCTTCCGGGAGCTACGCCACTAACCGGGACGCTGTAGTTTCCTGGGAAATTGTTTGAGATAGAATAGGCTGATTAAGCTGAGAAGATGGTTTAGGTGCTGGAAATAAACCATAATCCCAGCTTAATCGGATTTATTCATAGTAACAAACTAGCTCTTAACTTTTGTACATGTTTGATTGATATTCTTAATGTTATGACGGCAGGCTACCACAAAGTGCCGTGCCGATTTTCTTCCAAAAAAGTTTAATTATGTAATAAAAAACTGATACTGCCCTTTTAAGCCCGTCAAGAACCTTTTAAAGATGAGTCTTTAGGTCGCGACCTTCAGCAGGTCCGCTTTGAGACCGATTCAATTATGCAAATATGATGACTTTTTCACCTAAGTTGCGCTTACGCAGTCTTTTGTTAAAACCTAAGTTTTTTTATAGTTTTTGGTTATTGGTAATATTTAAAATAAGCGATGATTCACATGTAGATCGTGTAGTCGTAGCACGTTTGCTTTTTGTCTAGATACGTGATTTGGATGAAAAAAGCCTTAAAAACGTATAGTGAAGAATCATTAATTATCAGTATTTTAACGTTTATTCACTGACATTATGAACTGGCTAAATTACAAACAACTTATTAAAAAACCACTTTGTTTCATTCGAAATTTTTGAAAATAATTAAAATTATGAGATCAAGCCCTTGATTCATAATACAGTGGAATGCATTCGGTTCGGAATCGACCGACAGCAAACAATCACAGTGCAAGAATTGATCCGAATTTGACGTTTCTTGCACTGTGATTTGTTGCTGTCGGTCGATTCCGAACCGAGTGCATTCCGCTGTATTATGAATCAAGGCCCAGGACAGGTTAAAAAGGTCGATATGCAATTTTGACGACCTCTGTGGCGCAGTGGGCGAAGGTCTACCTGCGACGCAGAAGGTTGCAGGTTCGATCCCCGCCGCGGGACAAATGTTTGTATAACCTACAGATATTTGTCTCGGGTCTGGGTGTTTCTATGTATAATATGTATGTATTTACAAACAAAAAGTATATAAGTAGTATATCAGTTATCTGGTTCCCATAGTAAAAGCTTTGCTTAGTTTGGGGCTAGATGATGCTGTGTGAAAAATGTCCAGCATTATTTATTATTTATTATTATTATATAATTCGTAATCCTAACGACATTCGAAATTTGAAGTTACAATAACGAAAATAATATGATTTACGCAAAAAGTTTATAGTGTCATGATTACCGACTGTAATTTTCTTTGAGTATTTATCCAAAAAAACTCAGAGATAATTTCAGCCTAGTGATTATCATTAGGTAGGTAATTTTATAACAAGAAATCTTCCATTTTCTCAACAAACATACGTAAAACAAACACGAACTGTTCAAACATAATGTATGAGACCTGTTGACTTCACTTTCTATGCATTACCATGTTACGTGTACCTGGAAGATATTAGCCAGCAGTTATATTGATGTCATCATTAAACTGATACCTTATTCTAAAAGAAGATTATTTGGGCCACATTTAGAGCTTTTTTGACAGTCCTAACTGTCGGTCAATGTGTTTTTGTTTGTAGTTTGATTGCTCACGGAATGTACAGGTGTTGCATGATCTCAGTTTCACACTATGATGTTAAAAAATAAATCATTGGTTTCACATCAAAGTCTAGATGACAGTGAACATAAAAAAACAGCATCACGACTGTATCTTAAGGCACGGTAGAAACTATTTCGGATCTTCGGAAATTTAAAATTTTGTCGAATACCTATAATATTTTTAGATTTATATGTAAGCGCTGGACATAACATATTGTGTTCTCTAAATATCAATTATTTCATGAATTAAACCATTATTAACAGCCCTAACAGATAATCCATACTAATATTATAAATGTGAAAGTAACTCTGTCTGTCTGTCTATCTGTCTGTCTGTCTATCTGTATGTCTGTCTGTCTGTTTGTTACGCTTTCTCGCCCAAACCTCTGAACAGATTAAGCTGAAATTTGGCATAGTTAAAGGTTGTATCCCAGAGAAGGACATAGGCTACTTTTTATCCCGAAAAAATGAAAAAGTCCCGAGGGACCGCGGGTCACACCGCGGGAGCGCAGCTAGTCTATAATAACCTATAATCTTAACTGCTTCTCAAGCAACACGAATCCATAGCGATTCTGCTGCGGCTTCTTTGTGAATAGGGATGATAATAATCAATTTACCTATCGGAAGCTAAAACCTCTTCGTGTTTAAAAATAAACTATTGCTGAAACACAAAACTTAATGCGATTTTACAAGAATAAACAAAAGCAAAGACAATGGTTATTGTAATAATACTTAATAAAAAAAAACAAATAACGGGATACAATCCTCCGCATTTTTTTGTAAACATACTCGGTAAAAAACAATTATTATTGTGATAAAAATAAATAAATATTACTGATTATTAAAAAGGTAAGCATCTAAAATAAGCCAACATGTTGTTTTTATTCATCATTGATAGCACTAGGCTAGTTTTTTAAACATGACGAAATAATAACTAGCTATATAAATTCATTGCAGTATGTCGAAAGCGTATTGCTCTACATTGTAACAGACGATTCCATCTCTCTCGTATAGTCATAATTAGATATCGTTACGGAGTGATCATGAGATTAAAAGACCATTTCACTGTTGAAATGATCATGCAAGGTGATCATGGCTTGTTCAATGGCTAGTTGTGAAAGAGAAAATTAAATTTGGAACTTGTTTGGTTTGGTGTAACGCGTATTTTATTGAAAGGCTTCCGATTATGAGGTGAATTTATCAAGCTCTCTATCGCTACGTATACAAACATCTACAGTGCCTGTCATCAATTTTGGTAAGCTCTCGTTAAATAAATAAATAAATATTAAATAACTATTTATTTCAGGCAACACAGAACAAATTTTTGTGATAAAATGCCATTGGCCCTTACAGACTAACATAAAAATAGTATAATCGAGTCATCGACGCTCCAATGACGCACGCGCGGTGTCGTTTGACAGCTACCCCCTTAGACATCTTCAAATGATCTAGAATTCTTACATATAAATATCTGAGAGAATGTCTACCACGCCTTGCTAAGCTTACAAAGTATTATTCGTATCATACTCGTATTTAACACAAACACTCAAGTTGGCAGAGTATATATCAATGTTTAAAGACCTTTTGAAAATTATGAGAATATAATCATTTAATATTGAAGAACTACATTTTAAAAGTTAAGCAAATAATACTTAACATTTAAAATTCTACTGTGTAACTTAGAACTAAGCTTGCACTTAGCCTCTATTGCGAAGGTGAAACCATGAAACGAGACCATGAAACCACATCATACTAACTTACTTTTGTACACAAAAAAAAACACAGAACAGAAACACAACTCTGACTACCTTAGACATCTTCATAGGATCTGGAATAAGTAACATAAACAAAAAGATCTGAGAGAATGTCTACCGCACGTTGGGGATACAGTCATGAACCTGTTTACGTTTTTTTTTACAGAAACCAGTAGGTACAATGGGCGGCCTTTTAGTGTGATGTGATGTGATAAAAAAAAACATTTTTTTTTTGGGAAATGTGAAATATGTGTGATTTCTTAAATCCACTTGACACTTTAGAACGTAGATTATTTACTCAACGCAAGCGTCTGCCAACTTTGGCACGCCTTGGCCAAACATTAGTTACAGCCGAGGTCATCAGAAGGCCCATCTTCCATAGATGAGTATCAGCAGTCAGCATACATGCATATTATGCATATTGCATACGATCGTACGAATTATTTTTATAAATACAAAACTATTAAGATGTTTATGAGAAGTCATATTTTTTAAGTGAAAACTTCTTTAGGCGCTCTAAGCATTTTTGAGATGGGAAAAAATTATCAAACTCAGTCACGTGATTTGTTACCGTAAAAGTGTGATGACATTAACCTCTTACTATACCTACCTTAATTTCGTCACACCTTGAATCGTCACATTTGTCGACGTGTTAGAGTGACTGCTTCTGATTAGACAGCCACGAGTTCTAATCCAAGTAGGACAGTAACTTTTGCACATTACATTTTTTTAAAGTTTAGAACTGTTACCGAAACCTCGGTAAAGATTTCACTTCTGTCGGCACTCCTGGAATGCCACTGTTTTTTAGTAAGTACTTTTTTTTTTTTTTTTTTTTTTTTATGATGAATGGGTCGGCTCTTGACCTCAGACTTACACAGGCAAGAGTGAGGTCTACGATGGAGCGAGCCTACCCAGAAGGTGCCTATTAACTCTCTTCTTAAAAACAACTTATTGATATTGAGTCAAGAAAGGTTTTGTTTAAGAAAAAGTTAAAATGTTACATATTATTATACAAATACATTGATGTCATGCTTTAAAACGAATAAGAACGATTCTGAAGATATTTAAAATGCATCCCGAAAATACCCATGAGGGATTTGATGCCATTGATTCTACCTTGCGCCTTTTTTATTGAGCTAACGTAATCGACTCAGTTTTGATTTTGCGGGAGTACTTAGTATTTTTTTTCTTTTCTTGTTTAGTTTACGTGGATTACGGGCTTTAAAATAGTCTGATGAGCCGTGTCACTTACAAGGCACTATGTATATTTATTGTATAAACATTTCATTTTGGTACATAATGTATGTTTATTAGCAATAATAGAGGTGAACCAGGTTATAAAATATACTAAATCCGAAATAATAATGATTTTTATAATCCTTTTTCTAGATTTGGTTAATTTCATGATAATTATTTAAATTGACTACGCGTAACAAATATGAATAGATAAACGATTTTTAAGTAGGTCTATGTTTGACTTTGTGTATCCCTTTTAATGTACCTAACAAAATATGTTTACCCATAATATTCGTCAATTGTTAACCGATTTTAAAATTTCATAAAAGACTATGTTTCCATACATTTATTAATTTAATACTTGGGTAACAAAGTAAAAAAAAAAAACAAAATAGCTGCTTATTAAAAATGTTTTAAGGTGTTTAGTTTAACCCAAAGACTTTTATAAGGATCCTTATAGTATTACGAAACGCAAAATCCATTGATGCACGGCCGGGATTCGAACCCACAACCTTCGGATTGAAAGTTGAGGTACAACCCCATTCGGCCAACACGGCTTAAATTTATATGCGCTTCAACACGTGCTCTAAACGGTGAAGGAAAACATCGTGAGGAAACCAGTTAGTGTTCTTATAGGCGGCGATGGGCTTGCAACCAAATATGTGTATATTAAATATATGTAGTATATTTAAATATAAATATATAGATATCTCCATGGGCACTATGTTGATCAAACGTGCCATATAGTTAGTAATTATTTGATCCGTTTTCACTTGTTGATCCGGTTGGTATTTGTTGATCCATTGCCACATCACCGTCCGTATGTGGATCCGAACGGAGCCACAAGTGTCACCATCAGTAATAATAATAATTACGTGCTTTTTATACAAATCCACCTTTTTTGCGTTTTAGCAATTGTTGATCCGATTCAAATGAGCCAATCAGAGCCCACCGAGCTCAGCCATTGGTCGCTTGCGGCCTTAGCCATTTGTTTGACCTAAATCTAGCATTTTAATTATTTTATCAGATTGATTCTCTGGTGATTTTTATAATACGTCGATAGCAGATTTGTTTTAGCATTATAGGTTTGTTTGATAAATTTCATCAAGCAGAATAACAGAACAACTAAAGCGCGGATTCACGCTATGATTTTTCAAAATTAAAGAACGAGGAGTAGGGTTAGTGAACTAGTTTCATATGCTTAAGAATGGATTGCCGCTTTGTTGATATTATTAGGCCCCAATTATGTGTTCTGCAATTAAGACAATTATCAGAAGTAGAAAATTATCACAAAGAAAATAAGTAATTTTTAAAAAGGTTTTTGAGAAATTTACCGGTCAATTACTGGTCTTAAAAAAGATACATAAATCCTACTTCACTAACCTTAGCTCGTTCTCCATACATAACGGAAATGTCTGATACACGTTAGTGCACACGTCCACAAGCTCCTAGCGCAACTGACGGTCCAATGACGATGTATTAGTTATTTATGCGATAAAATGTGCTTCATTTATTGGTTCGACTACTCTTTACTATTATAAGCAGTAGTATGCAACCTCTTGGTGGCAGTGGGCTGGCCATATCTCACGAAGAACCGAAACCGCTGGGGTAAAAGTGTTCTTGAGTGGAGACCGCGACTCGGCAAACGTAGTGTAGGACGCCCTCCAACCAGATGGGATGACGATCTGCGAAAGACTGCAGGCAGATGCTGGATGCGGCAAGCTGAATACAGGGCGCTATGGCGCTCATTAGGGGAGGGCTATGTCCAGCAATGGACTAATGTAGCCTGATGATGATGATGATGCAACCTCTTGAATCAGGGCAAAGAGTTGCCCTGATTCAAGAGGTAGGTTGTTATTTGTAGGTTGCATACTACTTGAGAATTATCACCGTCACTGTATGACGAAAGGTTCGTCCAAATATCTATATTTTTAGGGTTCCGTATTTTTAGTTTCACAACGTTTTCTATAAGTTTCAATTGAATTACGGTCGACTTCTTCAACTTCCATAAAACTCAGGAGATTTTTTGCTAGCCCTAATTTCATATCCCCATGTCAATGTCATGCAAGTGCCTAGTTCCGATTTCCGCTATGAGCCAAAACATCCTTGTCGAATGAATAATCAATTATAACACACATAAGAAACTTTATTGACACACACAGTACAAACAATATTAATTAAACACACAGTACAAAAAATATTAATTAAACACACATTACAAAAAATATTAATTAAACACACAATGGAAGGAGAATTTTCACAAAAACTGAGATTTTTGATAAGTTTTAAACTACGTGTAGTTATTGGTTTTTACTGTTGATGTTTTTATGGCTTTTTTTTATAAATGTTGTTAATGTAAGTATTTATTTGCATCCATGTTCTATTATGAAGTACTGGTTCCTTTCGCAGTACTTGTTCACAATTAGCTTTACCAGGATTCTTTTTCATTACTATGAATTTTTTCAGATGACGCATTATTGCGTCTACTTCATCTTTGCTCTACTTCTTGTGAATCGTTTTACGTCTTTTACCTTTATCAACTTGTTCATCCGATTCTGTATCTGTTGGTATAAAAAAGGTCTATAAAAATGTAACAACAGATGAGGAATCGCAGGAAAACCTTTATAACATTTTGAAACAGCATCGAAGAAAGAAGGTCTATAAAAATGTAACAACAGATGAGGAATCGGAGGGAAACCTTGATAACATTTTGAAACAGCATCGAAGAAAGAAGGTCTATAAAAATGTAACAACAGATGAGGAATCGGAGGAACAAGTTGAAAACATTGGGAAACAAAATCGAAGAAAGAAGGTCCATAAAAATGTTACAACAGATGAGGAATCGAATGAAAAAGTTCATAAGATTGAGAACAAAAATCAAAGAAAGAAGGTCTATAAAAATATAACAACAGATACAGAATCGGATGAACAAGTTGATAAAGGTAAAAGACGTAAAACGATTCACAAGAAGTGGAGCAAAGATATAGTAGACGCAGTAATGCGTCATCTGAAAAAAATCATAGTAATGAAAAAGAATCCTGGTAAAGCTAATTGTGAACAAGTACTGCGAAAGGAACCAATACTTCATAATAGAACATGGATGCAATTAAATACTTACATTAACAACATTTATAAAAAAAAGCCATAAAAACATCAACAGTAAAAACCAATAACTACACGTAGTTTAAAATTTATCAAAAATCTCCTTTTTTGTGAAAATTCTCCTTCCATTGTGTGTTTAATTAATATTTTTTGTAATGTGTGTTTAATTAATATTTTTTGTACTGTGTGTTTAATTAATATTGTTTGTACTGTGTGTTTAATCAATATTTTTTGTACTGTCTGATTAATTAATATTTTTTGTACTGAGTGTTTAATTAATATTGTTTGTACTGTGTGTGTCAATAAAGTTTCTTATGTGTGTTATAATTGATTATTCATTCGACAAGGATGTTTTGGCTCATAGCGGAAATCGGAACTAGGCACTTGCATGACATTGACATGGGGATATGAAATTAGGGCTAGCAAAAAATCTCCTGAGTTTTATGGAAGTTGAAGAAGTCGACCGTAATTCAATTGAAACTTATAGAAAACGTTGTGAAACTAAAAATACGGAACGCTAAAAATATAGATATTTGGACGAACCTTTCGTCATACAGTGACGGTGATAATTCTCAAGTAGTATGCAACCTACAAATAACAACCTACCTCTTGAATCAGGGCAACTCTTTGCCCTGATTCAAGAGGTTGCATCATCATCATCATCAGGCTACATTAGTCCATTGCTGGACATAGCCCTCCCCTAATGAGCGCCATAGCGCCCTGTATTCAGTTTGCCGAATCCAGCATCTGCCTGCAGTCTTTCGCAGATCGTCATCCCATCTGGTTGGAGGGCGTCCTACACTACGTTTGCCGAGTCGCGGTCTCCACTCAAGAACACTTTTACCCCAGCGGTTTCGGTTCTTCGTGAGATATGGCCAGCCCACTGCCACCAAGAGGTTGCATACTACAGCTTATAATAGTAAAGAGTAGTCGAACCAATAAATGAAGCACATTTTATTGCATAAATAACTAATACATCGTCATTGGACCGTCAGTTGCGCTAGGAGCTTGTGGACGTGTGCACTAACGTGTATCAGACATTTCCGTTATGTATGGAGAACGAGCTAAGGTTAGTGAAGAAGGATTTATGTATCTTTTTTAAGACCAGTAATTGACCGGTAAATTTCTCAAAAACCTTCTTAAAAATTACTTATTTTCTTTGTGATAATTTTCTACTTCTGATAATTGTCTTAATTGCAGGAGCGGGGCGTTCGTGCCCCGGCCCCCGCGCCCTTCACTACTTCGAATACTGTAGTGTTTACGAAAAATTTATCTACGTTACTTAATATACAGTTTCGTTTTGTCGGATCAAATAAAGCTGTAATTTTGATAATATAAATGGATCTGATCAACATACGACTTTGGATTTGGTATATAAAACGGAGCCCACAAGTGTTTATGGGTTTCTGAATTTCGGCCGTTACGGAGTTGATTAAGTTCGAGATCTTAGCAATAAAAATGTTGAGTACATCAATTTCTCCATGAATACGTTTGGCAACGTCGCCCAAAAATTGCGCCGTTGCCACTCCGGGCAAGATCTATGCAACCGGAGTCGAGTAATATGGGGGAAAAGGTGGAGTCAGGAATGCACGGCAGTCGGGCTGGATCAACTTAGTGCCCAGGTTGGTATTTATATATATATATATATATTTATATTATTATTTATATAGTTTTTCATTTTTCATTTAAAAACAATTATTATTCAGTTCTCTTAAATTTTTTTTGTACGCCGACGTCCATTTTCTATTAATTTCTGTCCTATCCATACATAGGTTACCAGGAAGAGATCGCTTTTAGCGATAAGGTCACCCATTGTTACACATTTTGTTATCAAGGTTTTTTTATTGTTCTTTTTGTTACTTTTTTTTTGGTGTACAATAAAGTTATAATCTATCTATCTATCTATCTATGTGTTTGGACATGCCTCTGACTACCCCCTTTAGACATCTTCAAAGGATCTGGGATAAGTAACATAAAAAGATCTGAGAGAATGTCTACCGCACCTTGGGGACACAGTCGTGAACCTTATAGTATCTTTTAAACAAGTTTTTATTCCACGTCGATTTAATAAACAAGCCTATATTATGTGCTAAAATGCAACACATAGGTGATAGAAACTTGCTAGTCTGGCCCACTTGGTTGCCTTTCATCATAGCGTATTATTCGATAATAGAGGTAATGTGTGCATATGACAAATAAATCGGCGCTTATATTTCGAAGCCTTTGTACCGATGGCAAACATATGGAATGCAATGTTTTGCTATTCAAGAGCTAAGTTTAAATGTCAAAAGCTATGAGTACGATTCACTGATGAGAAGTTAAGATGTTTTGAATATAAGTTGATTTAGGGCGCAGGCTTGTGACGCAAAGGGGTTCGATTCCCGCAACGATCTCGGGATGTTTTGCATGTAGATAATGTATTTACGAAAAATGTATAATACCTACTAGCGGAACGCCCGCGACTTCGTTCACGTTGTACCTATCAACATAGCCCTTATCACTTGAATAAACTTTAGCTTTTCATCACTTTAGTTAACTGTGTGTGACTTAGACTGTAATATAAGTTTGACTTTCATCCGAGTCTCTGTTTAGGGGTTAAATTTCATAAAATCATTTCTTATCGAATGCCTAATTTACTACGTTATACAAAAAACACACCCTCCAAGTTTCAGGTCTCTACAATCAACAATCAACAAATTCTGTGCGTTGATCCGTCAGTGGGTCATTCAGGACAAAGCATTTTAAAAGTATACCTAGATAAGTTTTTAAAGGCAATTTTCCGCCAAAGATTTTTGGAAATCAAAATGCCATAAAAATGAGACGTGCACATGTTTACATTTTTAAGTCAATCAATTCGTCATCATTAGGTGTGACTAAATCAATATTCAATTGGTGAATTGTTTAACGGCGTAATCGATACCAGATGTTTTTTTTAAACCGACACCGTCATTTACCAGTCAATGAAAGATAAAGTTATAGCTGCTTATTATAAAAACGTAAAACCTTAGTTGAACCCCATGTTGACACATATCAAAACAAAACTGTCACCACAAAAAAGCGTTCTATGTACAAGTATTTAGGGACAGTTTTTTAGTTAGACTTGGTCTAAACTTGGCTCATTTTCTTGTAATAAGCCCCATATTGTTTAATAAAATTGTTGTGTCCAACTGTTACTGCTCGGAAAAAGTCAAATAAATTACCTGGAAAACGAAAAAGTGAGATGAGAATGCTAGCAGCTGCTTTTTTTGAAGTCAGTCAATAAGTTTGGTGTTTTTTCTTATTTTCAAACTTTGGGCTAAGACCAATTCAATGCTTTATTAGTTCATGAGGTAGTAGAAGTATTAGGTATTAGTAATAGGGTTCCCGTATTGCCCTATGGGTACGGAACCCTAATTAGTACAGTAACTACATTAAAAACTTTTTCTAACATCATAATCAGAGTTACGAACGTCATTTAACGGTATAGTATTTGAAAAAATCGGATTTTTAAATTTCTCAATCATTTGTGTTATCGATTTAAGACAACCAAGGTTTTCTCCTTGATTCAACATTTTCCCATACAAAAATCTTCACATAAAACCTCATTAATAGTTTATTTGCTTAGAAACAAACAATCATGATGAGTATTGCATGTTAAAGTGTAATCTGACGTCTAATCTAGATGATTAAACAAGCTTATTTATACAAATTCTTTGAAAACGAGAGATTTAATGAAACGGGGCATTGTTTGAGACTAAATAAGCTATCGTCTAAACCATCCCCTCAGCTTGATCGGTCTTAATCACAGGAAAATCGTGGTCAATTAATACGAGTGGTAGGTATTAAGCGGGTTTTCTCGCAATGTTTTTCTTCACTGTATTTTAGTTCGTGTCAATGTGCATATACATACATACACACATAAAATCACGTCTCTTTCCCGAAGGGGTAGGAAGACACGTGTCTCCACTTGCTACGATCCTGACACAACTTTTGCCTCATTCACTCTTATTACATTACATTTTGTCAAAACTTATTATTAGGATTTTCAGTAAAAAAAATCGATATACAAGTATTATCTTGCCAGCCTTGTTAAATAATTGATAAGGGTTTTTTTTCTCGGGAATATTTTTTATGGAACCACTTCAAGCCGAACATAAAATTATTATTATTTTGAAAAGTTGTCCTTGCTGACGGTACTGCAGTTTCGGTACAATTGCCTCCACTTTCGTCTCTTGCGCAATAACGCATCTGCAGAACAGAACCACATTCCATTAGTTTTCGATTTCGTTGACATATCGAATGGAATTTTGTACCTATGAAAACGAATGATGAAGTGTTAATCTTACACTTATGAACAAGGCGGAGATCTGTCAGGTATGTACTGTAAATAAACCTTATTGTCGATTGCTTCTTTGCTCAGTTGGTGAAGCATTACCACCAATCTGCTAGGTTGTTCCGATTCCGCATAGGTGCAAATTATTGAGATGCATCGAATGATGTAAGTATGTTGTTTTTACGAGTCCATAAAATCTAACAACGGAATCTAGGCCGCCTGTAGGCCTCCGTACTTTGCTTGGAGATTACAGTCATAAGGCATGTGCCAAATATTTTGCTGCCAATAAAGGTTTCATTAGGTGCAAAAAAACATAACCTTATCAGTCTCGTCGGGTAAAAACATGGCACTAGCAGCGCGTTGAAATCTTTTGTATAGAAGAATTAGATGTATATTTCACAATACTTTGGATAGAAAACAATATGTTTGTTCTTAATTTTTGTTCTTAAACGCTGTAACGGCTAAACGGATTTTGATGAAATTTGTTTTTTAAATAGTTAATACCCTAAATTAGGCTACTTTTATCCCGGAAAAAGGAAGTATTTCCAAGGGACCACGGGTTACGGATAATAATTATAAAATATGAATACGATAAACTAAACTTACATAAAATCAACTTCGAACACAACCTTCACTTCCTTCGCTGATGCAACAGACAAACCAACATATCAATACCTCTGTTCCAAAGCCAAATGCAGCAGTTCAGAGGTCAACATATCTTGGTCGATTGACTAATATTCCTATCATGGAATCAGGATGCGCTCACGCGTCTTGCATGTTAAGTATGACACACAAAAATGTCCTTTAGGGCTTTATTATACGTGCTTGAATTGCTTAAAATTTGTTTTGTGGCACCAGCCACCTGTGCCATCTTCAAGAACATAAGTAAGTACATAAAACGAACCTACCATCACAGAATGTGTATTTTTGTAGTGAAACTACCTAGATCATGTTATTCTGTTATTCTCACTTATTTCAAAATTAAAACTATGTGAAAAGTTGCATCCGGATCACGCTGAGTATGGCTGCACTAAACTGTATCATCAAAAAACTGTTACAAACCCATATTACGCAATAATATACTTTGATTTGATTTGAAAACAATTCCCACCAATATTATAAATGCAGAAGTTTAGATGGATTATTTATGGAAGTTTTTCAATTACGCTGAAACCGCTGAATTGATCTGGATAAAACTTGAAGTAGATGTAGAACGTAGTTTGAAATTGCATATCGCTACTTAAAATGAAGGCGAAGATGCGGGCGGAAGCTATTTATGACATATTTTTCACCGCTCGTACCTTTGATTATATAAAGATATATTTATGAACATGTATGTTACGCCTTGCAAAAACATGTTTTGCAGTACTTACTAATTAAAGGTGCAATTTTGAGTAAATTGTGTGAATTTATGTTATTAGAATGTTATGGGTGCGGCATGTCGTGTGAATGTAGTACAGTCAGTGACAAATTTATAACTATTGTTTGAAATAAATAAATAATAAAAAATGCTGGACATTTTCACACAGCATCATTTAGCCCCAAAGAAAGCAGAGCTTGTGTTATGGGTACTACATGACTGATATACTACTTATATATTTTTTGTTTTGTAAATACATACATAGAAACACCCAGACCCGTGATAAATATACATTTGTCCCGCGGCGGGGATCGAACCCGCAACCTTCTGCGTCGCAGGCGGACCTTCGCCACCTGACCACTGCGCCACAGAGGTCGTCAAACGATTGTTTTAGCGTGCGTAACTCGTGACGTCTGCGTTTATGTATAGACAAATTGGTGTAGCATGCTCTCTACGGTCGCGTCTATTCTGCCACTTAGGTACTGTACTAACTTCTAAGATTTAAGAAGTTTACTTATTATCTTAGACACTTTTAACGATAGGAGAAGTCACGCGGAAACTGAATAGTGCCCAAAAATTTAATTTAGAAACGCTAATTGTCTTTGAGTTGGGATTTAATATTTGCTCGGACTAGTGCAATTGTAAGAAGTGACTTAAGGAAGGGAGGCCTACCTAGCAGTGGGTGAAATCAGGTTGTATTATGATCAAAATAATGTATTGAAGGACCAAAATGCGACATTTCTGAAATTCAACAATTTGTCCCACTGACTGTTGATTTTAACGACCAAACAGGTCATTAAAATCTAAATTAATATTTCGTTACGAAACTTTACGTCATCGTGATTCATCAGCTTCAAGAGACAATCGATGCATTTTATCAACTCACTTTTTATGGCTTGTACTTTGCAATAATAGAATACCGTCTAGTGCCATTACGTTGTGCCAAATAAGAGTAACCTACTTAGAAGTTTCGCTTAGTACATTTCTTGTTTCTACGATACTAGGCCTATAAATTACTAAAACCGGTAGAATTTAGCTAGTAATTTCGACAAAGAGAACACGGAGCTTTAAACATTTACCAATAGATAGCAAGATGATTGCGTGTACGGTAAAAATATTAAAATCTTAGCTCATTTAAGATCTCAAACGCGAGCCTTGACGAGCCTTGATGATCATAAACTTGATCGACTGGCTTCCCACTAGGGCTTGACTATAGACTTTAGACTGACTTTAGATTCAAGATGGATCACTTTAAAAATTAACGCTAGAACGCGTCTGTTGCTCTGGTTTTTTACGGTATAGGTCGCAAAGGAACCGGAGTAGAATCACCTAGCTTGTGAGGCCAAACTAGACTCCTATATTCTAGCAGCAGTCCTTCTGTTTTTATTTTGAAATAATCCGAACTTGAACCTTGAAAAATAAGCCCACTAAAGGAGGTCAAAATTCAAGCTGGTTGCTTGAATTTGCCAAGACTTTCAAGAGTTCATACTTCATTGAGATCTCTATAGTTTCCTCACGAGGTCCACGTCAGAGCCTGAATGTGACTCACTGATCTTGACCACTCTCGAATGTTGCGAAAACTGTTACTCACACATAGCTGAGATTTTGCATAATCTGATGTAAGAATTTCTTTACGTGTCATCAATGCATTTAAAATGCATTTGGTTGACATACTTTAGTTGTTATGGAAGAGATGTTGCGAATGTTTTGTTCATTTTTTTATGTACCTAAAATGAGTGATGAAGTGATGCTGATGGTAGTCACTATGCTCAATTTGTTTATTTATTGAGAGTTGTGTTAGCCTAGTAGGACCCTGAACTTTGAATTTAAATGTTGCGAGTTCGAATCCTGGCCTTCCATCAATTTAGCTTTTCATAAAAATATGATTATGCTCACTCGCTAAAGGAAAACATTGTGAGGAGGCTCGTTGTCTTTCCTGTGGGTTTAAGTGCAGGGCAAGCCTATTTCATCTCAAACAATGTCCCAGGCGTAGAGCCTGGGACTGTTGCGTTGAGTGTAGGCATAGGATACGTCCTTACGCTGTATAAATCATCTACGAGTTATCATACGATACATGTTGATGCCTAAGTTTTGTCATATCAAGCCCGACATTTCAATGAACCTAATACAAAACAGAAACAATACAATTTGCTCGGTATTCGGATACGGTACCAATATTCACACGTTTGCAACATTGCCGGTGGTTTGTGTATTTTCCACTGATTATCGTTGTAATTGACTTAGAAAATCGTCTGTCTACCAATTAGTTTGGAGTTAATTGTAGCTGTTGCCCAACTGTGGATGCGATCGGTCGCGAAAACTTATTCAATTGGAACGTTAGGAAGAATACTAATAAAAGAAAACTTCTGAAAATATATTTTTTAAGCAAGTGTAAAATAACTTATTTTCCAAGTTCCATCCAAATCGGTTCACTAGTTTAGGCGTGATTGAAACACAAACATACAAACATCTAAACAAACTCACAAACTTTCAGCTTTATTATATTAATGGGATTATGGGATAAGTAATGCTTTTAGAAACTCCAAGATTAATGTAGAGAAATATTCGAACACGTTACATTCATACGGCCTTACTAATAAACGTGGTATCAAGTTATTCCTGAGTGTAATCTGTCAAAATGTATGGTTATTTCTATTTTATTCCGAGGAATAACTTTACACCACGTTTATTATTAAGGCGCATACACGATAAAACTGTGGTCTGACCAGACCGACTAATAAAATCTAGATTAATTAGTTAATCTAATTCGTATCTGCAGCCGGGCTATAAAAAGTGAGCACGCATAATTTAGATAAACCACATATGAAGTATAGAATGTTGCAACTCACCGCCAATAATTTGCGATTCGGCGGCAAAATATGTTGCAATTGAACTAAAATGTGATCTAAGTAAAACTGCATTATACTAAGTAGGTACAGGTCTGTAGTAACGTGAAAGTGAGCCCTTTGCCTATAGCATTAAGGCACATTTTTGATAGATGCCGGAATGTTTTTATTGCCTAATTTTAACTAAAATGCTACAAAAACGAAATTCTTCTATCGTGTCAACAATTACTTACTTAAAAGCTAGTCTTCTCACCTAACTTCTTAATCAGTCTGACTAGATTCTAGTAGGTTACTATACTTAGGCCTTTAGATCTATATTAGATGATTTATACAGCGTCAGGAGGCAACCTATGCCTACACTTAACGGGACGCTGTAGTACCTGGGACATTTTTTGAGCTTACCCAGCACCTAAACCATCCTCTCAGCTTAATCAGCCTAGCCCTAGCCCACAGGAAAGACGACGTCAATACGTGTGGAGCTGACTAAGCTGCTGGTTTCCTCAAGATGTTTTCCTTCACCGTTATGAGCTCATGTTACTAGCTAGGTTACAAAGTAGAGCAATAATGACTAACGGATAGGGAAAACTGTTTAGCATGTTTTTCCAACGTGTAAAGATGTACCTAACATTACCAAGTAATAGCATGTTATTAACATATGAAGAGTACAGTCAGCAAGACAAATATAAATATTCATCTGACTATGAGTTAGGTAGGTACATGAAATTTTCTTGCAGTTGGAAAGTCAGCCTCAAGATAAGCTGGGGATACAGTCGTGATTCTGAGTTTAATAAGAGTCATTAAAGTAGATATTGTTAGAAAACTCTGTTTGGTATCCATAAAATTAGCAAGTGACGTTATAAATTTAAAATGTCCATCAACATTAATTGCTGACTGTACATTCCACGTGTCTCGCGCACGTGAAAAGAGCTATCAACATTGTAATGCAGGATTGTCTCCACATAGTTTTTCTTTTTACGTAAATGAGTGCGTTGGTATTCAAATCCGCTATTATGTTTGTCTTTTTTAGTATCAAGGCATTCATAATAATAATAATAATATGCTTTTTTACTTTTAATTGTAGTTGTGGTTGTCACAGTCGGGACAATAATTCCGTATGAGTTAGTGGCCAAATCTGAAGCATGCGATCCTTAGATGGGTCATCTAATTTTGCTAAAAATATACTAATGTATTTAGAAGTTTAAAGTGTGTAAATAAAATTGTATGTTTGTATGAATAAAAAGAGAATAGGTTGTTTTAAAAGATGGTAGATTAATATATTGCAGCGGACCGTGTAACACCTAATTGTAATACGTATGAGAGTGTGAATGAATATTTTATAAATGTGAAACGCACGTTATCACAACTTGAATAATTATGTACCATATGCGCCTTTAACAGGGAATATGCATTTTATTGCAAAGGTGCATTGCCGCTTGGTTTAGTGTCTCTATACTACAGTTTTCAATACTGTCCACACTCATTAGGTAATCTTTGTAACCACTGCATTTAAATGCTTTCTCAATCTCAACGGAGTAAGAGCTAATATTCTGTGGCAAGAGACAAGAATGTTATGCCAGAATGGTATTGTGTAAATGGCGTTTACATCGTAACCCAGCACCTCAAATAACTGTAAATTAATATTTACACAAAATTATAATTACATTGAACTGACGCTTTACGCTGTCAATCAAGCCAATTAACCAAATTGCTCACTGATCGACATTCCAAGGTAGAATTGACCGTGAATTTAAAACATAAATCAAATGCATATTTTGGACAATCAGTTAGTGGGTCACTGAGTCCGGTCTGACATCATTGCATGTTTAGGTTTTACAATGGACGATACGATATCGTGGTAGGAAACGATACTACTTAGATGATTTATACAGCGTCTGGAGGCAACGTATGCCTACACTCAATCGGACGCTGTAGTGCCTGGGACATTGTTTGAGTTGGGCTAGTGCTTAGCGCTTAAGGCGCGGCCGCCTTAAGGGCGGGGATCGCCAGAGGGGGACTAGACGTAAAGGCTGTGCCGGTTTCCCAGACCCCCTCCATTCCAGGCGAAGCCGGAATGACGCTGGGTCGTTTAGTGGGTATACCGGGAGTCCCCGGGGAGTCCCACATACCCCTCTCGCCCCCCGACGGAGAGGATGCGTAACGCATTTTTCCCAGCGAGAAAAAAAAAAGTGCTTAGCTTACCCACGTTGAACGCGCGGGCGCAGTGGCGGGCGCGGTCAACATGTGACGTAGTATCCAAGTTTTCACGTATAAACGCACGTGCGATCCACCCACACGCAGCGCAGACCACCGCGCCCGCGAGTTCAACGTGGGCTAGCACCATAGACCAGAAGGAAATCCGTAGTAAGCATTTTGGCTTGCCCAGCACCTAACCCATCTTCTCTATATACCTATTCGCAGGTGATTAGCGGTATGCAAGTAGCGAGTATCGCTGAGCAGCTGTTTTCTTTAATAGCTCCAGTTGCTGTAACACGTCTGTGTTTTTGTCAGTAGATGCACTTTCAGCGATCTTTTTCAATGTAATCTTCGTCTGACTGTGCCTTCATCTTCGAATATCCGTAAGGATTTTTGAAATATTAGATTTGTGACTTTCGTTGCTGACTGTGTTTTTTTTTGTATTCTCAGCATAGATTTTAATACACTTTCGATAGACGTATCGTGTAGTGTAAATGCTTACAGCTAGCGGAATAAGTTAACTTGGCAGATTGGTGAGGTGTGAAAGATTGCGGTTCGTGTTAAGATTTCCTAGTAACCGCCTGTGGCCATTTTCACTAAGCGTCTAATTTTTTGTTGATTTGCCTTTATAAGTAAGTTCCTATGAGTCAGTGGCCACGTCCGTGCTTTGATGCTATCCATACTAATATTATAAATGTGAAAGTAACTCTGTCTGTCTGTCTGTCTGTATGTCTGTTTGTTACGCTTTCACGCCCAAACCACTTAACAGATTAAGCTGAAATTTGGCATAGTTAAAGGTTGTATGTATACCAGGGAAGACATAGGCTACTTTTTATCCCGAAAAAATGAAAAAATCCCGAGGGACCGCGGGTCACACCGCGGGAGCGCAGCTAGTAATATATATACACCGCTATTTTTTAACTACCAAAAAAAAGGACAGTTGCAGCATATGCAGAAAATGTCAATGATAATGGCATGGTCAGAATTTTTTAAAATCTAATTATCACAAAGTTATCGAGGATTGTAGTCAAGCAAAACCAAACATTTTATGAAAACTGTACAAATAAGTACTACAGACAACAATCGCGTACGGAATCTCATTTTAATAATGCTCTCGCATCATCCCCAGTAAAACCGTAGTAGCTATCATAAATCCATGTCTGTCTCGTCTGGTCTCTTTTTTAGGTTTTAATTCTTTTTTATCTTTTTTTGAGTTTTAAATACATAAATGTGATCAGTTACAGACACTGAGACCATATTAAAAATTTTTTTGGTAATTAAAAAATAGGGGTGTGTAATAGAGACTAAAAACAAAAAGGGATGAAAACAACTGAAACAGATTCACAGAGTGAGAATAATTGAGTGTAGGATAGGCACAGGTTGCTTCATGACGCTAGTGCCTCTTATCTTCGAGCTTCTGCGAAGATGTTGGGGGATTTTGCAAACCCACCACTACTTGTTAAAACCATACTTTGAATAACAAGGTTCATAAATGTTATAATGTTCGTATCAGATACAATAATTAATTTAAATGTTGGTTTTTGTTTCAGGTTAAAGCAGTGGAAAGGATAAAAAGAAAAGTGTAATAATAATGCTATCTTGTGATAGTTAAACAAGTGTAAGTGTATCTAATTATTTAAGTGTAGTTAAGTGAAAGTGAAGTGAGAACAGCAAGATGATGACCTTGTACAGAACCATTAAAGGAACAAGTACTACTAAGAGGAAGAAAAGAGAGAGAAGGTAATGGTTTTTTACTTGTTTTCAATAAAGACAGACTCTTAAAAAGGGAGGTTCTTTATGACTGTCAGTTCTGGACCCATTTTCATAATTTCCATTATATTCCCGATGGATATATTTCCTGTAAAAGTTGAAATAAGTTAACAACATAATAATAAGGTAGGTATTGATTTACAAAAGACATAAAGAAAGTCAAAGTAAATATGATTAATCTGGCTGTAATGACATTATTTTGCGAAACGTCAACACAATTTAAAAAGTTTTCATAATCCTATAATTTCCCCTATTTTTTCCAACAACTTTAAACTGGATAGTACTTTGCTAATTTTGCCATTTTTAAAAATCAACCTGACTGCGTATGATCATTGTGCATTAAACTTGCGTGTGCGCATACACGCAAGCGCCATCAAGCAGCAGCAAAGTGAACGTCGTCGCTACGAATGCCACCTTTTACTTTTGGAGCTACTTACCTATGTTTTAGTGTTCATTTTGTATTATAGCGATAGATGGCGCTATAAGTATTGTCAAAAAAAGTTGGTAGGTATTTTTTTTTAACTCAATATGATATTTTACTTGAAAGTGATTTTGTATGTTCCACGTCTTAACATAAACAAGAGCGGAGCGGGTGGTAA
The DNA here is from genome assembly GCA_951394285.1 of Epirrhoe tristata. Classification (NCBI taxonomy): domain Eukaryota; kingdom Metazoa; phylum Arthropoda; class Insecta; order Lepidoptera; family Geometridae; genus Epirrhoe; species Epirrhoe tristata. The sequence goes on along the minus strand of OX596137.1, from coordinate 10,428,107 downwards.
AATCTAGAAAATTACTATTAAAGTGAAAAGTTCTTTAGCCGCGTTAGGCATTTTTCAGATGGGGGAAAAATATCAAACTCAGTCACGTGACTGTCACCGGTTACGACACCATCCTTTTACTAATAATTTCGTCACACATTGTGTCTTCACAATGGTCTATTTGTGAGAGTGGCCGCCTCGGTTGAGACAGCCCTGAGTTCGAATCCCAGTAACTTTTTGCACTTTATATTTTATTGTAATTTTTTTTAAGTTTAGAAACGTTATCGTTCAAGTTTTAATTTCTCTCGGCATTCCCGTGAGTGCCATTTTTTTGGATTCCTCACGGTTAGATTTTTTCAATGTACCTACCTAGGTAGGTCGATGAACCTTCCTTGCATCCATGGATGCGTCTAGAAATAATATTTTCTCTATAAAATTGAAACAAATTTTTGGTTCGTAGATGAAATGGATCTCTTCATCTGTCAGACAATTTTTCGACAACCAAAAAGTAGTCAAAATGTCCCAGGTCACCTTACAGTCTAGTCGAGATGGACCAATTGTATTTCTGTAAAAGGATTATTATACTGATGTCAGAATAACATATAACTATCCATTAGAACAGAGCAGATATCTTACCGAGCATGGAATGGAAGGAGTGTCATAGAATGGAAGGAGTGTCAAGAATCGAACTTGCACGTCTGTCAGTATGCGATCATTGAAGTGGAAAGTTAATGGATAGATAGAATCAGGGCCACGTCTAATCACTCGCAGTCCAAAATAAATATGTGAGCTGTTTTCCAGTGCATAATATATTTAGTAGGCGAAGAAAGCCATCGTGAAGAAACCGGCGTGACATAGAAGCTACAAAATTCAAAAACTAGTGCATAAAAATCCTTTTACCATAGGTACTGGTTCGAAAGAACTTTTGACACCTATCTATATACAGGGTGTAAAAAAACGTCTACCGAAGCCGAAAGGGGTAGGTACAGCATCCCAACACACAACCAAATCCAAAAGGATTTTCAGAAAAAACCATTATATACGGAGATAACCGACCTCGCACAGCTGGTCGAGCGTATGTACTGGGCGTTTTAATTGTTTTTTTCTTTTATAAATTAAATTATTAGGTAGGTATGATCTTATTATGTTGTACTAGTAGTAAATAACTAGAATATAAAATAAAATGACGTAGCTAAGTCAAATTTTTTTTTGCGATTTTTTTCGCTAAAGATGTTCAGAATCATGGTCTGATTTACCCCTCAGTTTTCGGTAGTAGTCTTTTTACACCCTGTATATGTATAGGTCTAAAAGTTCGTTGAATTATACCTACTAAATAATGTTTTAAGCACCTACAACAATAAAACTACACTGGTTTTTCCTCTTAAGTTAATAATAAAACAGTTATTTCTCTACGTTCAACAGCATCTTAATAGTTCAATAATTTTTGACCAGACAGCCGACTCAATTAGTTAATTAAGTCTATTGTTTTTGCGATAACTAACTCATCAATATTATTAGCTATATTAAAAGGATGACTCATTAACTGACAAGCAAGGTCCAGCTTAAACTACTAACCATACAGACAAACCATTTTACTCGTATTTACGACTACCTACTTATGTACAAAAATGATTTACGAACCTGCTATTAATAGATTGATAAGGGCCGTTTTTCAAACGTTAAAACACGGTCCTAACGTAGGACCAGATATTTCAAACCGAAAAATTGGCCCTTGAGGTCAGATAACGTGGTGGGAATCATCCGAAGATTCATCAAACGAACGAAAAAAGGAACGCGAATACGGCCCAAGGTATCAATTGAGTTTAAGTGTACTTTTAAAGCCCACGCCCACGTGCCCTTTCAGCCTGAAGCTGTATTTCCCTATTTATATTTTAAATAAATGAAGTAAGTGGAAAATAACTGAAAAGTCAACAATCTTGCAAACTTTAAAAAAAAATGTTTAACTGGTTCTTCTCACTTCAAATATTTTTGAACGCGGAACATGCTGAACCAACGGATAGAATCAGAAATGGATCACTCGTATGATCAGACAAAGTTCAAGGCAGAATAATGAGATTAATTGCCCCGAGGCTGTAATTAATAGGCTTTGTGGGTGTTGAAGCTGATCGACTGCAACATATTGAATGTGGACTAGAATGTTCAATCCTATAAACTGGTGTATAAATATACTGTAATTCAAAGAAACGTTGTGTAAAGTGTTGATACATGAATAGGTAGGTATAGAAATCTCCTTCGACAATCCCCTGCGGTAGGTATATTAACACTAGTTGGTTCCCTAGACTTCATCCGCATTGAGTGCAGTTGTTTCTCTTCCCCATACAAACTCTCATCACTATTTTCAGCCACTCAATGAACATTTTTAGCGTAAAAAGCGTAACACAGACATACAGAGTTTTTTCACATTTATAATTTTAGTATGGTAGAACAAAATCCCCATTTGTTAGTGGACTGCCTTACACGTTTCAGTTCGTGAAATCGATGCCCTTATGATGATATTAACACGTTTGCTTATTTTGTGTAAGTTCGCGTATTACTGCGAAGAAATGTGTCTGTGGAATGTCGAAGAAAATGTAGATCTACAATGAAATAAGATAATACATTATTACATCGTCTATTCTTGGCCTCAACATGTATCTCACGTGTCGTGGGTGTTCGCGCCATATCAGAGCTTGTTGTTTGACTGTTTGTTGCTAAACTACCAATTGGTATAGGATTTAGGTTGGAGTGATTCCACGTGCATCACGGTCAACGGTTTCAGGCATTCGTGAGGCCGTTTCACATTGTGGTGGCTCTTTTATATACTAAATTGTCTTTTATGCATCAAAACGGCTAACTTAGTATTAGAGTAGCGAGTGTAGTAAGTAGGCACTGTTTTGAAACCAAAAGTTTTAAATGTGGTGCAAGTCATGAGGGTGAACGCACTGGTGACTTTTCATATGTTTCGTTAGGTTATAAAAACAAAAAAGTACGTGAGTGTCGTGGAACACTCGGTTGGAACAAAGTTTGTACATTTGACATTTTACGCACTTTGTGCATCACTTTTCGCACTAGGTGCACCATTTTGCACAATTTGTGAAGTTATCACCGAAGACATGTTTTTTGCTTCTCCTGTAAAGTTGTGTTTTTGCAGTTATCCTTTTATTCCCCGGAGACATCGATACGTCGTGACTGTAAAATAGAACGCTTTCTTTTGTTTTTCTAGCCTAGCCTCCATCCTCCATACCGTCCGAACAGTGACCTCGATCCAAAAAATTAAATTATATTGAATCAAGAAAATAGTGTCACCTATCGGACACTTCACCTTCTAGGAGACTATACAACTTCGCATGTACAAAGCTTAGTGTATCTCACTCCTTAAGCATAGTTAACACATCAAACGCCTACAAAGTTCCTCAGTTACTACTTCCCAAGATCGCTACATGCACAATGATCAAGAATTGAAATTCAGGACGTTGTGTTTTGATACTCTTCAATATTTCGTAATGTTTATGGAACATTTTGGATTATGTCCTGAGCAAGCATGTTCAATCTAGACTAGCTTTTCTTTCATGCAATAGTTTTGCACTGTTTTACGTCCTGAATTTTGAGTCTTTGATTTTATTTTATTTTAAAATTTTTTGGAAAACTTACAGCTAGGCAAAACAAAGTAGGTACATAATGATAAGTTTCATGTTTCTTTATTACCAAGAATACGATTTTTTCATAGAAAGTTTTTAGAACTTTTTATCCTCTTAGGGGTTGAATTTTCAAAAATCCCTTTTTAGAATACCCCTACGGCATCAAGATGGGCATACCCATAAAATTTCAAGTCTCGACGACCAGCGGTTTAGATTTTAGAACGTTTTCTGTAAATGGATACATCTTTTTGAAACGGAGTGGTGGATACATATTTTTGAAAATTTATGCTATTTACATTTTTTTGAAAATTTATAGTGTATAATTTTTTTTTGAAAATTTCACGTGTATATATCTTATTGACCGTGACTGTACTAAGATTATACTCGTAGAATATTAGATTATTATAATATACTAGCTGACCCGCGCGACAGCCGTTCACGCGTGATGGCGTGACCAAGAGATACAGGGAAATTTTTTTTCCGCGCAATTTTTTAATTTTTTTCTGTCATAAGAACCTTCTCCTGACAATACCAAACACAACAAAAAAAAAATTAGTGAAATCGGTCCAGCCGTTCACGCGTGATGCCGTGACCAAGGGAAATAGGGATTCATTTTTATATATAGAGATTAGAATATTTTGAGTCTACGGGTATGTCTTGACAATTTAATTTTGTTTTTGTTTTAGAGCACTGACGGTCTAGTGATAGTGGACTTTCCAATCTTCTTAGGGATGTTTTATGCAACAAAGAAGCGAGGCAGAAATACAAACCACGACCACTAAATAAAGTCAAATGAAAAGCATTTATTCAAGGTTGACTTAGAAAAAATCTTTAGTTCTGTTATTCTACTACTCTTCTTCTTTCGGAACCAAAGCTTGTTTCTTTTGCAATAGCTATGAATCAGCTTATCAGCTTTATCAAGAACATCATAGAAGGAAAAGTGGAAGGAAGACGAGGAAGAGGAAGGCCTAGAATAAATTTCATGAGTTAGATAAAAGAGTAGATCGCTGTCATGTCGTACAAAGAAGTAAAGGAGACCGCATTGGAAAGGGAGAGGTGGAGGAAGTTGCATCATTGCACCGACAAGAGCTGAGCTCTTAAATTTGATGATGATGATGAGCTATGAACACCAATATTTTCCATCATAAGGCAAAACAGAAATGTTATAATCGTTAAAATGACTTATTTTAACGATTGTAGGACCTAAAAAATTTTTTTTTTTTTTTTTATTATATTAAATTGAATTGAATAAGTTATTTTTCGTATAAGTAGTTAATGTTTCAAAAGTTTAGACATTTACCTATAGCTTGTCTTTTTGTCTCAGTTTAGCTTGGTCTTGCATGAATCGTCCCTTAAAAGCCACACTTCTTTGCAATCTTGCTCTCTTCTTTTTGAATTAGGTATATTAAGATACCTTTGGGTTTTACCTAAAATTCAAATGAAAAGAATCTCATAAAAATGTCCTTTTCAAACTTATTTAAGCAGGTAGAAATAAACTGGATTGAAGGGGTTTTTTGACCTTCTAAATATTTTGAATTTACATTTTATAATTTTAGATTAAGGATTCGTATTTACAAATAATATAAAGTTATAGGTTTTCTTTTCTAAGCTTGGTTGCTACGTTATTCCTTCTTCAGAAACCTTACTATCTAACTGATGATTGGATGTAAATATTGTAGGTCGGTACTGTTTTTTTAACTTTTTTGCAAATAAGGCAGAAACAGTGTATTTTCTTTTGACTCGCATGCTTTGGAAGTGAATCAATACGTTGAATTTAAAATCTATCTGATTTGAAAAGCAAGTTCTTTATTACTCACTTTATTAAAAATCCTTTCACCACACTGGTTCGAAAGAACTAGTGACACGATAAGAAGAAGAAGCAACAAAGTATTATCTGGGGTAAATAATTCTTTGAGGAAAAATAACCATAGTTTCTTGAAATAGCCGCAAAAAGTTGATTACAAAAAGTCCATCGCAAATTCGCCCACAATAAATAACTCGATGCACTTTCCTTGCGTTTGTTTCAAACTTGTCACAGAAATAAAAGACTTATCGCTTTATAAAACATAAATTCTCACTTTAAGTTATCTACACAGCTATTGTTCAATTACGTGAGATAAAATGGCAATTAAAAATTTGTTAGTCCCAGTTCAACTATTCGAAAGCCGCTAAAAGGTACACGCTTCGTTTAAAATTGTAGAAAGGGCTTACCTAATAAATGCTAAAGAATTCTGAAGCGCATTATTCTAATTGAAAAATGCAAGTGTTGGTTGCACTGTATGCACATTTAAAAACCGAAATGTCTCAGAACGAAAGAAATTACTTTCTTGCGAAATATCTCGGAACCTTGAGAGCCTTGTATATTTTTTTTATTTCCACGTCACATTTTTTTATTTCCTCGTTTAGATAAACAGGTCACTTGGCGTAGATTACATAATAACTTAACATTTCGTACAACAATGGTTAAATCAAATTGTCCTAACATTATCGTAAAAGGTACTAGGGCCTAATATCCTCAGGCCTAGTTCTGACTAACCGACCACCTGCAAAATATCATGTATCTGACGTCAGAAGTACAGGAAATGTTCCATTACGTAAGAATTTTGAAAGGACACCGAAATATGGTCCATGTGTCTTTTTTCTTTTGGCTTGCTGGTTTAAGGAAAAATGTTGTAAAGGCAAGGACAGAAGAGATCGTCTCGTTCGCATATAATTATTTTTGTTTTCTAAGTACTTTGACGAGATTCACTTTATTTGTCACTTCCTACTATAATTTGTTTTTTTACACTAACCTATGCCCAGCAGTCGGAAACACTGCTGGGCAAAGTTCTAACTATTTTATTATTATTATAAAGAAAATCAGATTATAGACTAATATACGGCGATACCCAGTAAATTATGAAGGGCTATAAGTAACTTACGAATCAGGGGGTTATTCGCGTTCGTTTGATGAATATTCGGATGCTTCTTACTAAGAGCTACATTGTATTCCAAATATTCCAAACCGAAAAATTGGCCTTTGAAGTCAGAAATCGTAGTAAGAAACATCCGAATATTCATCAAACGAACTAAAATAAGAACGGGAATATGGCCACTGTTTAGTCTTGGGCGAGAAATCTAGTATAAAAACATACAGCCCTTTAATAAAGACTTTAATCTTTTCATCAGCATACAAATGATTATGATATTTAATGGAGAAACATCATTTGTTAGGTTGATCGTAAATGGAATCCATTACTAACATGACTAAACACATATTTTTTGTATCTTGGCGGAAGTTTCATATAAAAATCCTTTAAGTATATTTGGTTTTGCGTTATTTGCACATCAGGCATTTTCGGTCATCATTCGAAATAGTTTATATTCCAGATCAAGATATATTTTTGTTACAAGTTTCATCAAAATCAGTACATCAGTTCAAGCATGATTTATCTTTTGAAAATTCTCACATATTTCTTTATATGTGATAAAGAAATGTTCATAAATGATGAAAAAAATAAGTAGCGTGTCAATCAAATTACAAGCCATTTTGGAATTGTCATACTTTCGCTTCATTCCGATTCATCATCACACAAAGAGTCATTGCGCTTACTTTACGACGTCGCATAATAATCATAAAACGGTATTTATATATGCGTAAGCGCAAGCCTTATGTAACTTCTGGCTTTGGTGTTAAACAGATATGATACTCGCCAACGTCTAGTTCGTTAGCTGGGCTTGTAGTAACCTACCCTAATAGGTCAATTCTCAATTCTGGTCGCTGTTCCAAAGGAGAAGGTAAGTATGCAACCTCACATTAGGGATCTTATAAATGCTCATATTAGTATGCTTGACTCCAAATGTATTGCGGTTCTATATTCTAATCAGTGTTCAATTTTCAACGGGTCATATTCCTTTTCATGCTTATTGACACGAAGTTGATCCGGCAGGTCAATGGTTTGTGATATTATGAAACTACTAGGCTTCTTGATAACCGCAAGAGTTGGAAACTAGCCACTGGAATACTCTTAACTAGATAATGAATCCTAAAATGATTTTTGAAAGAAAAACATTCTTATAATACAATACAAGAGTAGAGTTACGCAATATAACAACTATTTAAGATCAACTCTCTAAAAAAAATCTAACTAAATAAATCTAACTACCCCCTGATGCGACGCCCTAAATGAATTTTGAAAACCCGAAGGGCTCCAGAACCCCACGGACTAGGGTCTCAACCCCAAATGGTTCAAATATAAACCGTATATTATTAAATAAATTAGATTAAATAAATAAAGTTACCAATAGGTTCCTTCTAAGCAACCGTGCTCTATTTTAGTTCACACTGCATTTTACCATCAGGCAGAGAGTGGTCAAATGCAAACCTATTTAAACAAAAAATAAACTTTTAGGTTTATAGTATTAGTTAGTAGGATCGATAACATAACTTCAAGTATCTACAAAGCATTGTTTAGTTTTATTTTGAAAGTGCTCGGCAAAAAACGTCAAAGAGAAACAACGAAATAACATACATTTCTACATAGTGTCAATGCATTAAAGCTACTCTTTAAAGTACCATTAACACAGTTTACGGCCAATAAAATTGATAAACAAGAATGATGGACGAAATAAACGTTACTTTTTCATGGAACTGTTTCACGCAGAACAATCGTATCAAATGAATTTTAAATGTATCTTTAAATACAATACAAGATGGATCACCGAAATAAAAGTTGGGACTTAAACCGTGTTTGTAGGTTTGTATTTGGTTTGCAACTTTTCATGAAAGATTTTAGAGCACACATTTTTCATAGGTATAATTTTATTTATTATTATTATTATTATATTAGCCCTCCAGGGCACCACCCCGTGGTCAATTTGGCCCACTGGTCTCCCGACATGCGGCAAACATGGCCCGCCCAGTCCCATTTAAGCTTGGCGGCTTTTGTGGCTACATCAGCGATCTGTGTTATTGAGCTCAGCTCGGTATTGCGTATACGGTCGATCCGCTTTACTCCGAGTATGCTGCGCTCCGTCACACGTTGGCAAACCTTCAACTTATACTTTTGGATGTTGGTCAATATATAAGTGCTGGGAAGAAGGGAGTGTTAGGTAGGTACTTATATGTACTTACATATACAGGGTCTTTCATTTTAAAGTACACAAACTGACAGGGCCTCATTTTTGGGTTGTATATGTATAGACGTTTGAGCGTATCGATTTAATTCTTAAGACGATTTAAGTTTTCACTTCAAAATTTATCTTTTATTGATTTTTTAGGACATGTTGCATAATGATTGTCAATGAGAACAGACGTTCCACCAATCGCAGTGCAGCTACATCACGAAAGGACTAAGTTATACAAGAAGCAATAATCAATTGAAAGGAAAGTCTTTATCGATTTTCTCGGGATTTTCATAACAAAACAAAAAAATAAATATTTTTAGTTAATTTTTTGAACCCAATTTCAGAATTAAGTTAGTTTAAAATGAAAGACCCTACATTTATTTATTAATTTTTACCAAAAAAGAAGACCCCTGTGTTAAATAATACAAATCGGAGTTACCTTTTCTTTCACTTTCATTTTTAATCATCATCTTTTTAAGCTTAGTTCCTAAAGTGAAACATTCTACAAGCGGCTTGACAACTTTAACAAACATTCACAAAACTAAACTTTATTCACCGCACTTAAAATTAATTTTCCAACAGCAGCAAATTTGTCGTTAGATCGTGACATACGATTTCATTGTGGATCGCGGCGCGTGCGCAGGCTTGCGACACGGATACCACCCCCTGGCGCAAAAGCATTAGGTTAGCCAATGTCTAATCCTTGATGGCTTAGGGTTATGCGCAGATCTTTATGTTGTAACACCTTGGTATTTTAGTTACCAAGAGACTAGTTTGAGAAGAAAATATGGATAGCTCTACCTTTTTCTTCTTAACATGGCACTAGTGTTTTTTTACCAGTGTGACGAAAGTGTTTTAAGATCAACCTTAAGCCCTAAATGTAAATAATAAAAAATACTTTTAGGTTCTCATGATCAGATTTTTAGATACATATAGTTAGGTACCGTTTGTATAATTTTTTTAAGTGGCACAAAATGCCGTAATTGTAATATACAAACATACACATACATACATGTACATAGATAGTCTACAAAGTTCTAAATCATGTTATTCACTTATAAAAAACCTGTGATATATCATCTTAATACTTTCCTATGTAATGTATATTTCCAATTGAAAGCATATTTTGTTTCCAAAAGAAAGCTAGACCATAAACTAGTGAAGCAAAAAAAAACTTGAGAAAGATACCGCGTATTAGAGAAGGTGCTGTGTAAGTCATTGTTATGAATTGTTGGTCAGACGCGGCATTATTATTAACAATACTACTTCATCGAAGAAAAATTGGAACAACATAGCATTACATCAAAGGTAATAGAAGCACATGGATACTACCTGTGGCCGACACAAGAATGTATTTTGTATGAAAGCAGGTTGCCTATTGGTAGGCATACAGGCAGTTAACGAAAAAAATACAAGCACTCTTTTTAAAGAACAGGTTACAAGCTAACGCATTAGAACTTTGTCTGCCAATTAGCACACACATATTTTAAAATATACAGCGCACATCCGAGAAGAAACTATTTGCAGAACATACAAAATTATGCCACGACGACGGGAATCGACCCCGCATCCTTCTACGGCGCAAGTGCGCCACAAAAATCGTCATAAGTGTCTGATGTTTCCAACGCCGATGTTATGATCCTTGATATAACTAAAACAAAAACTTAAGCCTTTACATATATATTAGATGATTTATATAGCGTCAGAAAGCAATCCATGCCTACATTTAACGGGACGCTGTAGTGCCTGGGACATTGTTTGAGATGGAATAGGCTTGCCCAGCACCTAAACCATCCTCTCAGCTTAATCAGCCTGGCCCACAGGAAAGACGACGTCGATACGTGTGGAGCTGACTAAGTTGCGGGTTTCCTCACGATGTTTTCCTTCACCGTTAAGAGCTCGTGTTATTGCGCTAAACAACTAACTAAAACAACGCTCCTGTGAATTCTTCAATGAATTCAACCGAAGTCAACGACTGTACAACCATACATACCTGTTTACTCCGTAAATACAGTCTTAGAGTATCATATCGCATTGTCCAAATAGTCATAAATTAAAATGGCCGCACGTGAATAAATCGCTTTTATTTATAACAAGAGCCACCCTGACAGATTATACGATGAACACATCAAGAGAATACTGGAAGGCCGGGGGTCCTCATTGACAATATAATGGCAAGCTTGGATGAAAGTAAACCTTTTTACTTACATTCATTTCATCGCTCCCATTTCAAATTATTTTTAATTTTGTTTTCGATCGATGAACACTCTTGTACTATTTTTCGATTGTTTTTCGGTCTTTGGGTGGTGCTTTCAATTTATTTCAGAGAGATAAAAATGGTTTAATGGCAGCCGTTGAATATATTTCTGCTGGTTTTTCTTTTGTGAAATAATGTTATTGTTGAACAATGCACACTATTTTTGGAATATTTACATTTGTAACCGATAATCTTGAAAATAAAGAAAAGATATGGACATGATTGAGCGCGTAAGATAGGCATGTGATTTGTGTAGGCTGGGTTTTGTAGACATTTAAAAAAAAACACACGGTTCTGTGCAGTGTGCACTAATCTCTAATGCTGAAAAAAATAACACAACTAAGACCATTTGTAGTAAAATGTAACTTAAAACGATTTCAATAATCACCAGCGCTTAGCAAAACAGCTCTGGAGCTAAGCAAACTATTAATTTACGCCAGTTTTGGGTCGAAAATGATGGTAATTTTAAATAATTTCATAATTTTCGAGAGTTTTAAGAATTCATAAAAATATGATGGGCTTTGATCATAGGTTGCTTGGTACTAAACGTGAATCCTTGCAAATGCGGATTGGTAGAGCTATCTAAAGACATTTGTTTTTATTATGAGTCAACTGGTTTAGATATCAATATGGTGTAAATACTTCTTTGTAGATTTTTTGCCACGAAAACAGCTCTTGCTCCGTTGAGTTTGTGAAAAAAAGAAATAAAATACATTTATTCAACAAACAAAATACAAAGTACACAAGAAAATAAATCAATAGAAAGCAAGAGGCAAAGAAATGCCAGAATGGTATCGTGTAAATGGCGTTTAAGAAGTCTTTTACTCGTCAATTAAACAATCTGAAAAATAAATTGGTTTCACATAATTGTCTTTACAAAAAAATTATATAACTTTCTTAAAAAACTTTAATATAGTAAAATTTATGAATTCTAATTATATTTTTTTATAAAAAACATTTATACTAGTAGTCCTAGATATTAGTTTTAAAGATATTTAAAATAAAATAAATACGTAAGTGTCGTGGAACACTCGGTTGGAACGAAGCGCAAAGAGTACTTTTCTATACAGGTATCCTAGAAACCCTCTCCTCTTCGCACTGTGACGATTTGACATATACATGTGTCGTGACGTAAAAATCTCACACTTTTCTCGTCCAGCCTCCATCCGATACCGTCAGAAAAGGAGCTTCGTTCCAAAAAGAGTTTTAAAATTATCCTACCAAAAAAATACGTCAAAATCGTGGTATTTCTTGATGCGTAAACGATCAATTGAGCTAAACAGTAGCAGCATATAATTTAGATATCTATCATACCCCCCACTAAATCATCTTGTTGGCTCGAACAAAATACGTATTGTCCATCAGCATGAATGGTTTATGCAAAAGAGTGCAAGTGACAACGCAATGCGTGTGCTCGGTATTGTATGCCGCGGTCCTCATTGAACTGCCTGCGTTCACTTTTGAAGTTTAGATTAAGTTAACATAATACTATGTGGACTAAGCTTTGGTTTTTGAAAGTACGCGGTTGAATGTGTATGGAAACTGGAAAGACAAGCCAGATAACTGATTAACTACTTATATACTTTTTGTTTGTAAATACATGCATATTATACAATAGAAACACCCCTGAGATAAATAGTTGCAGATCATACAACATTTATCGATCGAACCTGCAACCTTCTGCGTCCCAAACGGGCTTTCCCCACTGCACCACAGAGGTTATCAAGATTAAGTGTTATGCCTAGATCTGAAACTGTTGTAGAGAATGGTATTTATGTATGAAATTATGAAAAGAACTTCACTTATTTATAAGAGAAACTCAACGTAGGTGTTAGCTTTCTTAATTTAAGTTGTCTTTTAAATAATAAATATTTAACGGTAAAATACAATTACAAAGTATATGAAAATGATAAGTGGGATAGTGGGGGGCTAAAAACAACAACAACAACAACAACAACATGAAAATGATAACACGGTGCCGACTTTTTAAAATCTCGGAACTAAAATGGCTTGATGTAGAGTTAAATAAGTTTAGAATTTATTTAATAACTGTGAAGAAAAGCGGAACTCGAATCTGTACATAAACATGATGTCAACAAGTTATTTGTAACTACTTTAGAATTTTGTAAGCTATGGACATTCCATAGATTCAGGATAGAGGCGAATGGCACAAGCGAAGAGAGGCCTTTACCCAGCAGTGGGATGACAAAGGCTGATGATGATGATGATGATGGACATTCCTCTGATGTGAGCGATAGATCAAATGATTATACATTTTTTCAAGATCTCTTCTATTCTGATGGCGGTGGTGGGCTGTCAAACTGTCCACCAACACAACTGTTATCATTATTCAAAATCCTGCAAAGAATTTGTTTTTAACCATTTTAATATCTTCAAAATATTTATATTGAAACAATAATCATGAAAATACATAAGTAAGTACATAATTTAACTAAGATAAAAAACATTGTACGAATCACTGCCCGCAGGTAATGTGCCCAAAAGGCTGGCGGCATTACCTCGTTGGATGGCTATACTTATCCTCTGTATATTGAATGCTCATAATATTAGGATCTAAGAGAATGTCCTACACTTAGGAGGACACATCCGTGATCATGTTTCGTTTTTCCTATTACTCTTTTATTCTTTAACAAAGTGTCATCCAATGCGGTTTAACACATCAACAATATCGGTTGGTCATAATTTTAAACTCTACCCAACTTTGCTGACATTTTGTTTTTTAATATTCTGCAATGTTTTACCAGACATCAGTGCATATTTCACAATGGCATAACATCGGCTAAAAGGGTACATTTCACGCTAGGTGTCACAGTAACACCTATCCCGCGGTCATACATCACGACCCACGATGCTTTAAATATAACACACCCTGTAGGGACACTCCAACATCAGAAAATATTTTAGAAATAATTTTTGTGTATCGCTTCACCAGAAGTGAGAATTTGGAATGAATTTTTGTGTATCGCTTCGCTCACATAGTACATTTGAAGTATTGTTAGACGGTGTACCTACATCTATTCTAAGAAAAAAAAAATATTTGGGCATTTTTTAAATGATATTAAACAAACAGGAAGATACGTCAAAATAAAATATTATAGTATTTTTTATTATGGTAACTTTACAAGATTTAAAGAATCTAGAATAGCCTTAGTGGTTTAATAGAGCAGGCATTTTTAAATAAATAAAACAGTCCTCCTGTCTATCAAGCTGACTGTACTGAAACATGGCTCTGGAACTCCGATACCATTTATAATCCCATAAATATGAGCGATACGTGGCGACACCTACTTACTTACTCTCGACGCGGATTGATATCTGTTCCTGTCAGCTCTATGGCTATGTATATCTAAATCTTTATGTGTATAGCATGTTTGTGTTTAAAAAGTATATAAATAGATCAGTCATGTGGGGGCTCTAGCACAAAGCTTTGCTTACTATGACCTGATGATGCAGTGTGAAATGTCCGTAATTTAAATATTTTAATAGAAAGAATCTGACTGACTGAATATCTTAAACGTTAATATGAGTGCTTACCCACCGTCCACCTCCCTGAGACCACCTCGACTCGAGTGCTTACCCACCGTCCACCTCCCTGAGACCACCTCGACTCGAGTGCTTCTTACCCACCGTCCACCTCCCTGAGACCACCTCGACTCCAGCCGCTAATATATCTTCTGTGGAACCTAATTAACACCTCACATTTCAAAATATATAAACCAAAATTGGTTCAGACGGAACCAAAAATTGCAACATCTTTTTTTCGGTTTTTTAATTATAAACTTTTCTGTCTGATAAACGAGATACATACCGAAAACTCGACTTCGTTCACGCCATGATGCAATAACGAGAAGCAGGTACTTATTTAAAGTCAACTTAATTTGATCAATAATGTATACCATCCCTTACATCATCCCGTTCTTGGGCCAGGGGTGTAATAAGGACAGAAAGTCTTAACTAACATACTATAAATAAGCAGGTAGGTACTTACATATTTTTCTTGTTATCTTAATATTTTTTTAGATCATTATGAAAATGATTGATGCAGCACCTACTTAAATAAAAAATCTAATTTGATTTAGCAACGTACAGAAGTCTAATAATAAAAGGTTTGAATATAAAAAAGTACGTAAGTGTCGTGGAACACTCGGTTGGAACGAAGCAAAGAGTACTTTTCTATACTGGGAATATAATAAATTAATTGACAATTAGGTATCCTTGAAACGCTCTTCCGTACTAACAATGTAACAATCTGTGGACTGTGTCGTGGCTGCGCATTTCGCACTGTGACGATTTGACATATACATGTGTCGTGACGGTAAAATGGAACAAACCTTTTTTCCAGCCTCAGTCTTTTTTTCTTCGATACCGTCCGAAAAGGAACTTCGTTCCAATTAATTAGGGTGGCCTTTTAGCCCTGTAGAAAGACCCTTTAATGTTTAAATGAATTTTATAAATGAACATCCTTATAGTACGTCTCTGTAAGGCCAGTATTATTCTGGGGTAAGGGCTTATGTCAGATTGTAATAAATTTGTCAGATAGAGTTTTTAAAAATCTCATCTTCGTACTCAGAACCAACACAAAATGACAAATGATTCTGAAACAGTTATCAGCAAGTTATCAGCGATTTTTTATGGATTATTTTTTATAAATTATCGATAATCTGGCATTTTCCTGTCCACATTTTTCTTTATCATAAAAATTACCTTTTAACTACATTCCATATTTTTTCCGAATTTCCGAAGAACATAAAATGACAGACCACGGAGTTTCACTTGCAACGTTCGCATTCCGGGTTACTACACATTTTTGGCCTCATTTACGAATATTGAATAGTTAATTTATATAAAGGCAATTTTTTTGTAACCATTTTATAATAATTATCAGGTAATTTAGAAGTACAGCAATTATTACTATACCTACTTACAAATATAATAATATACTAATAATAATTATTATTCTTATAAAGAGAAAATATTTGTAATGTACTTACTTAATTATGTTTGTAAACTCAAAAACTAGCAATTTTTTCACAATTAGCCACACAATGCCACGTTATCCTTGATTATCATATTAAATTTTATCCCGGAAAAGTGAGGTTTTACCGAGAGTCTGCAAGTAACACCGTGACGGACAGCTAATTATTGTTATTCAGTTTTTTTTCAAAACAATTTACCTACGGAAAAAAATATAATTATAGGTTTCTATTATATATATTTTAGGGTTTGAAGACAAAATGTAAAAGCCAAAACGCAACGATTGCGCGATCTAACCGACTAGTGGTGCCATCTAGTTTGAATTTGAGAAAATAAATAAATCTATGCATTCATAATTTCTTGGTGCGTGTGTCAATCAACTACCTACATACTAGGAATCAACTAGATAGGTGTTTTTTTTTATCAAAAAACTTCACTTTTTTATGGGTAAGGAGCGTTTGAACCACATCTGAATTTGACTAATTAGCTGATATAATAAGTAAGATTGCTTTACGAGCCCCGTCGCAAAATATTTTAGGTACAGTCCATTGTGTTAGTAGACTAAAGTTAGTAAATTTTGTAAGTAGAATATATATGTAGGTATAATTTTATTCTTATGATAAAAGTCTTTTGTTACACCACCAATTCACTCTCTCTTTATAAAATTAGTATAGTATCTAATTTGCTTACGTTTTGATATTTGCATTTAGGCCACACTTTGACACTTAAACGCAATGCAACAAAGCTCATTTTTAATTGAAGATCGAATCGATGAATCTCCCTGGATTTACGAGACTCCACTCTTGCAACAGCCCCGGGGGGTATGGCACAATTACACTGTGACCCACATCAAGGTAGCGGGATCCAAAGTTATGGGACATGGGTGGTTCGTAATTAAATCAGATCCGGTACATAATACAGGTGAAAAGTAGGTGTCCGTGGGAAAAGAGAAACAAGATTACGTTGCTTTTGCTTCGTGAATCTAGTCCAAAAAACATAATTGACCGTGAGTTAATGGATTTTTTTCGTTTTGATACTTCGTGCTTGGACATGGGCTCTAAGGTAAATGAAAGCATCGCGGGGAAACCCGTTGCCTAGTCAGCTCCACACTTACTGACCATTATCACGGATGAGGCAAACATGCAAGGAAAATGTTTTAAGTGCCATGTGGATGAGGCCTTTGCAAAGAGAATGGTTTAGGTGCTTACCTTTTCCGCAAAAATTTACCAAAACTGGGCCAGCTTCTGAGAGTTTTGCGCGTAGCACAGATTTAACCATTCATTTTGTTTATATGATATATCTAAAAATATTCATAGCGGGATGTACGTCCGTACCAACTCCAAGTAACTTGAGCTCATCTGACATTTTGACCCACTTGAAGTAAGCGGGACTTGAAGTTATGGGACGTGTTGTCTGTCCAATCAGCAATTCATTTGGGTCCTTAAGTCCAATAATGACTTCAGGTGAAACTCTAGAGCTTGAGTCCGCTTTGACTCATCCTGACGTCACGAGTTGAAAGACATAATTATGGTTTTGGCTTCCCGATAAATAATATGACCTACATTAAGACTTATTATCAGATGCATCATTGTCTTGCTTGACCTAACAAAAGTTCGACCAGCGGTTTAGGCTGTGCGTTGTCTGCCAGTATGTCAGTCATTCAGTCAGAGATTTATTAATACAGAAGATTAAAACCAGCACACCATATTATTGAAAGTCAATTCTGCTATAAAAATTGCTATTTTTTATCATAACAGTGAACAATTACAGTTCGCCCAACGAATCTAGGCATTCGTGAAGTTAGCCGTTTGTCTGTTCTTTTCAGGTTATTCCAAGTTACCTGTTATGAACTAGTAATATCATAAAAAGCTGCTATATTTTATTCTTAAAATTATTAATTCCAAAACTGCTCATGCAGGAGTTAACCCAAGACCTTGACCGATCCGTGGATACGCTTTATTACTATCTGAGCCAAAATGAATCGACGCGATGGTCGAAGTTTTGTAAGAGCGTTTACATTGTTATCAATAAGAGAATACTCGTAGAATATTGGTCAGTTAAAAAGTATATAAGTAGTTTATTTACAGAAACTAAGCTACTACATCCATACTATCCATACTAATATTATAAATGTGAAATTAACTCTGTCTGTCTATCCGTCTGTCTGTCTGTCTGTCTGTCCGTCTGTCTGTCTGTCTGTCTGTCTGTCTGTTTGTTACGCTTTCACGCCCAAACCACTGAACATATTAAGCTGAAATTTGGCATAGTTAAAGGTTGTATCCCAGGGAAGGACAAAGGCTACCTTTTATCCCGAAAAAATGAAAAAATCCCGAGGGACCGCGGGTCACACCGCGGGAGGGCCGCAAAATAACTCTTTAACTGACTAACATTATATTCTTTTATTGATAACTAAATAAAAGAATATAATGTTAGTCAGTTAAAGAGTTATTTTAAAACGGTGTTGCAGACGACCTGAATTACCTCTTTTCGCTTCGACTTATCCATCGATTATGTCAAAAGACCTTCCGTATTTCAACAATGTGCTGTAACGGTAATCACCGAAATAATATCGCGAAGACTCACAATATGCGCATGTAACCGAATACTACATTTCCTTATAAAATAAAACAAACAATTTCAACCGACCCAAAACACAAATACTTTCAACTCTATTACCTTCATCATAAGGCTTATACTTATAGAGGCTGTACCGAAATTCGCCTACGCCGCCAAAAAAGTTATTTGTCTCGTACAAAACTGCTCAAGAATGAACCGTTAAACATACAATGCCTTTACAGACTTCGAAATGTCCATGCGTTTGGTTTAATCTAACTTGACGTAACTTAAAAAGAGATAAATTTATTATTCCAAGCAAAACAGATACATTCTTACTTATTTTAAGTTATACTTATGAACTTATACTTGATATGATAATATGAAAATGTTTTACAGTTTAATCAAATTTTAAAGTTGTCATTACTTAATCGCTAAGAAGGAAATTGCCCAAAGCGCAGTTAAAAATGAATTTGCATATTCATACGCAAGGAATAGCGGAAGAGCGGTGTTGGCCGAATGGGGTTGTACCTCGACTCTCAATCCGAAGGTTGTGGGTTCGAATCCCGGCCGTGCATCAATGGATTTTGCGTTTTGTAAAATTTCGTGTTCTTAACGGTGAATGAAAACATCGTGAGGAAACCAGTTAGTATTCCTATAGGCGGCGATGGGCTTGCAACCTGTCACGTATGGAATACTAACTTCTGCAAGATGTGGGCATGTATCAAATATGTATTTGGACATGCCTCTGACTACCCCCTTTAGACATCTTCAAAGGATCTGGAATAAAATTAAAAAGATCTGAGATAATGTCTACCGCGCCTTGGGGATACAGTCGTGAACCTGTTTCATACGCAAGGAGTGCATAATTTATTATTTCTTAATAAATATCCGTACTCAGTGCATGTTGGGACCCTTTCATTTATCTTGCAATATTAATTACTTCATTAATGCGCCGAAAACATATCTAATGGCAATTTCAAGTATCAATAAATTCGATGATGTCACTAATAAATATTTATTAATGATTAAATTATAATAAAATTAATATTTGGTTTCGTTTCGGCTAACTTTAGCATTCTACGAACTTGTTCGTAATTTGTTCCAGTATTTGTACTGGACTCATTACAGGGTTGTCACTTAGTGGAACCGAATGTAATTTATATTATTATAAAAAATGACCAAGAATGCACCCAGAACGTTGGGCGAAGATTGTCACTCGGTGGGTGCCTGAAAACAGTCGAAGACGACGCGGCAGACCCAGCAAAAGGTGGCGAGACGATCTGGATGCGTTCGAGCCAGATTGGCAAACCGTGGCCTTGGAGCGCAAGAAGTGGAAGCTAAAGGGGGAGACCTTTGCCCAGCAGTGGGACACGACAGGTTGAATAAAAAAAAATAAAAAATGACATTTTTCAATCGCCTTTAAAGTGGCAACCCTAAATCCCAGTTCCAAAGAAGAAGACAGATGATTTGCGGAAGCAAGTATTGCTGTCCTGATTTATATATTTTGGACTGCATCGGCGACGCCTCAGGGTTTCAGGATACCGTTATCAGGGATTAATCCTGGTATCGAGATCAGGTTTTGAAGCGGGAATTATTTGATATAATTTAAGATCCAATTATGTCATGGCATAATCTATATTAAAATGAAAATAGTAAGATCTTGGCGGAAAATTGTAAAATTGCCCCAAAAAATTGGGAATTCTGAAATACTGTAGATACCTACTTGTTTCAATTGGATTTTCCCATAAAAAAGGACGTGAGTGTCGGTTGGAACGAAGTTTCAACTTTGACATTTGTAAAATAAATTATTGTCAAACACTATAAACAATCTTCTGTACTAACAATGTAACAATCTATGGACTGTTTTGCGACTGCGCTCTTCGCACTGTGACGTTTTGACCTATGTATGTGTCCTGACGGTAAAATCAAACGCTTTTTTTCTTCTAGCCCCCATCCTCGATACCGTCCGAAAAGGAACTTCGTTCCAAAAATTTCATGTACAATTTATATGAAAAGATATGAGGCTGATCAAAGAAAATATACTTACAAACTCGTCTAAATGTTTTCTGGCATCGTTACCGTATTATGAGCCCGGTCCGTAAAGGTTATGTTAATATTTTTGATTATTTATTTTCTATAATTTTAGCGATGGGCTTGGAACAGTATGGAACACTAACTTCTGCAAGATGTGGGCATGTATCAAATATGTGTTTGGAAATGCCTCTGACTACCCCCCTTAGACACCTTCAAAGGATCTGGAACAGGTAACAAAAAGATCTGAGAGAATGTCTACCGCACCTTGGGGATACAGCCGTGAACTTGTTTTTTATAATTTCAAAACGCTCTGTTTTTTGAAGAATCAAAATCAAAAACACGTGTGTTTAATTTTGGGAAGTTAATCGAATTTAACGATAATAATCTTTAAAGTTACTACGCTTAATCAAGGAAATATCTGCTCACGACTTCAGCCATCGTAAATACTCACCTACGCCCTTATTACAAAACAATACATTCACACACCGTATATTACAGTTCATTGTTTATGGCTAATACATTAAACTTGAAAAGACTACTGTCCACTGAAGCATAAAGTGCGTAAAAAAGTCCTGTAAGTATTCATTTACTGTGGACTTTGATAGTACTCGTAACACAAAAATGTAGGCTTTATATTAAAGGATTTGTGATATATTTTATAATAAAGATGTTTATACAGCATCAGGAAGAAACCTTTGCCTGCATTCAACGGGATGCTGCTGTAGTACCTAGGACATTATTTAAGATGGAATAGGTTTGCGGAAATGGGGGTATCCATAGAAAAGATAACGAATTAGATAAATACGAATGGATTTGTAAGGGTTTTCTTACGATGATTCTTTAGTTCGTTTAGTGAAGTGAGTTCACTTGACTGCTTTGAAGACAGTAGCCTTAATATACAAAAATAAAAGTTATTAACGAAATCTCTTCATCAATGGTGATACTTTTATTTGCGATTATGATAAATTGTTTTAATCGACATGTTCTTTTTGCAAACAAATTGTGGATTCATTTCGTTTCCGTGTTGTAAGTAATAGGTTTTTAAATGTACAACAGTTGGGATAATATATCATCTAATGTACAGGACAGGGTTTATTTATTGCGTTTGTCGGTGTTTTGCATGTGTGTGTGTGTGTGTGTGTGTGTGCGTGTGTGTGCAAGGTGAATTTATATTTTCTCATGCGAGAGAGGAACAGAGTGATAGGCGCGTGAGTTCTACAAGTACTACAGAAAAGTAGTTTTATTTTAAATACAGGGTGTAAAAAGACGTCTACCGAAGCCGAAAGGGGTAAGTACAGCATCCCAAAACACAACCAAATCCAAAAGGATTTTCCGAAAAAAAATCATTATATCCGGAGAAAACAGCGTTTGAAGATCACTGTTTGCGTATGTACTGGGCGCGTTTTTATACGTAGATTGCTGGATTTTGAGTTTTAATAGTTTTTTTCTTTTATAAATGAAATGATTAGGTAGGTATGGTCTTATTATGTTGTACTAGTAGCAAAAAAGTAGAAAATAAAATAAAATGACGTATTAAGTCAAAAATTTTTTTGAGTTTTTTTTCGATAAATATGTTCAGAATCATGGTCTGATTGCAATCCCTCAGTTTTCGGTAGCAGTCTTTTTACACCCTGTATAATAAATAAAACTCTGTTAACTATAAATAGTACCAAACAATAATAGTACTTATGCCATTTTTGGTATTTTCAAATCATATAAATCATGTAAGTATGTATAAAGTAAGTTCGTACGTTACCAAATTAATACCTGTCACCCTGTCACAGAATGTGAAAATCATAATTTATGCTTTTTGGTCTATTTTCTACGTTCACTTGATTTTTATATGCATTTTGCAGCCCAGATGACCCTGAGGTCATCTTGAGGTGGTGTACGCGATTTCTGAGGAGAAAGTACAAATTAAAATTATTATTTATTGCTCGATTAATAATTTTAATAACGTTTTACAAATTAGAATGAGATTCATCTCCTGCAGTCTGAATTTCGGAGAAATGCAGTTAATATTAATTAGATAAATACTTGCTTCCGCCTTTGATTCGTATAAAAATATTTTTAACCCCACGACTGACGGGGGATAGCTGCTGTCTGCTGGATAAGAAAGTTGTTTAAATATTAACATATTTCAATAAGATTTTGTGATAACTTATTATTATAGAAACAGGAAAATAATTGAAGCGCTCGTAGTGGATGGGTGACTGCTGGTGGAACCATCAACTGAGCACAGTGGTGCAGTGGGCGAAGGCCCGCCTGCGACGCAAAAGGTTGCGGGTTCGATCCCCGCGGCGGGACCAATGTTTGTATGATCTGCAAATATTTGTCTCGGGTCTCGGCGTTTCTATGTATAATATGTATGTATTTACAAACAAAAAGTATTTAAGTAGTATATCAATCATCTAGTACCCATAACACAAGCCCTGCTTACTTTGGGGCTAGATGATGCTGTGTGAAAAAGTCCAGCATTATTATTTATTTATTTATACGTCTGTGCATCTGAAGGCACGTTGAACTGTTAGTCCCAGTTTTCTTCTAAGCCATGACGTTGGCTTTAAGACCTAAAAACTCATACGAACCCAAAATCTTCAAATACCTATGTTTTTCTTCACTTCTGTAATCGCTGCGTAAGCACAGCCTTATGGGGTGCGGGTCAATGACCGCTCTAGACCATTTTCCTTCTTTGCATATGCGTGACGTCATTTGTTACATGTAGGTATAATATCGTGGGTTGGTCATAAGACTAGTTGACAAGGTGAAGGACAAAAGATTTCAATTTATGAGAGGTAACTAGCAACGCAAAATACGTAAGCAATTTCCAGGGAATTTGAGGCGCATCTGAGAATTTTAGTTGTTTGCTTTGCTCACTATTTGGTAAGTTTCAGATAGAGATGATTCCACTTTTTATTCGCATTAACAACTTCAACGATTTGAGATTGATGTACTTGTAATAGGCCCTCTACATATTCACCGATGATAGACGAATGCTGACGGCTACGAACGTATAGAGGGCCTCATCGCCTGTATTCGCCATCGTCTATCCAAATAATTGTTCGGCGAATAGTTTGGCAAATAGTCCGGCAAATTTGTAGAGTGGCCGTAATAGATAGATGCTACTGTGCTT
Source organism: Epirrhoe tristata (assembly GCA_951394285.1). Classification (NCBI taxonomy): domain Eukaryota; kingdom Metazoa; phylum Arthropoda; class Insecta; order Lepidoptera; family Geometridae; genus Epirrhoe; species Epirrhoe tristata. The sequence goes on along the minus strand of OX596137.1, from coordinate 10,404,409 downwards.
CAGTTCATCGTCTTCAATAGAAAGTTACGATGAGAGCGATATGGCACGCAACTCTACTTGATGCGCTCGTGCTATTACTTGCTGGTTCGCAACATAGATCGAAGTTTATGTTTTAATCGGTGATCATCGCTATTTACATTTAGTAGTATCAGGCTGTATTATAGTCTTTCTTAAACTTTCGCGATCACAATTCATCTTTAGAGATATATTTTACTACAGGATTTTATCGCGTATTACCTTTATTATTTCCCGACGTTTCGGCTGTATTGCAACAACCGTGGTCGCGGGCGAACACGGTTGTTGCAATACAGTAGTAAAAGTAGTAAAATATATCTCTACAGGCTGTATTATGACTTACAATTCAGTTTGGGTGCTATCCAGTTTAGGTTCCTGATCTGAATCGCAAAGTTTTCGTACCGTGACAACGTGAAATCTGTTTTACTTGTATTATTTAAGTATTATATTGCAAAGGGGCGAAAAGGAGGGCCGTGTTGGTCGAATGAGGTTGTGTCTTGACTTTAAATCTGAAGGGTTCGAATCTCGGCCGGTTTCGTAAAATTTATATGCGCTATAACACGAGTTCTTAACGGTGAAGGAAAACATCGTGAAACCCGCAGCTTAATCAGCTCCACACGTATTGACGTCGTCTTTCCTGTGGGCCAGGCTGATTAAGCTGAGAGGATGTTTTAGGCTGGGCAAGCCTATTCCATCTCAAACAATGTCCCAGGCACTACAGCGTCCCGTTAAGTGTAGGCATGGATTGCCTCCTGACGCTGTATAGATCATCTAATATAGATCTAAAAGGCCTAAGTTCGTTTATATTGCAAAACGATTCAGTTTTTACGTACGTCTAGTAAATTTTATTATTAGTCACTTTTCTTATCATAGGTCATGGTACGTTATAGCGAAGCAGTTCAATTTAGGACCTAAACTGGATCGCTATAAGAGCTCGTAGTAGGGCCTCAGTGCTTCCATACTTCGGAATAAAGGGTATATCCCGGCTGTAGTAGATTTGTCGCGAAGGAACAGGAGTAAAATAGAAGAAAGTAGAGATGGAAAATTTAGTTGTACCGACCCACGATGCGATCAGCCCATACGATATCGTATCGCACGGAAATTTTTCACGTGTAAACGCTCATCGTATGCGATTTGTCATAGTTAGCGTGACGTTCATTGGCACATTCAATACGTACGAAAAATAGCATCGTGTAATGCACCTTTAATGTATATGGGCAGAGAGAAAAAAAAATCAAAAAGTATTTATACAGTAGGACCGCTGGGATCACTTTGAGGACGATGAACCTATTTCTAATGAATTTAAAGGATAAAATATGGGGAAAACCAAATCTATCATAAATATCCACTTTTTTTTATTAAAACGACATTTTTTTTAAACCACAAGACCATAAAGAGATCATTTTAAAATTATCATTGACTACTGTCTGAGAATTACCCATCTAGTCATGGTCTCGATGCCTACCTACCTCCCAGAAATCATTTGATTATAAACCTTATGCTATTGGAATAAAGGATATGACAATGTATAAAGACTACTAATTATAATCAGTAGGCAAAACCGTCATTTCTCAAAAGTTGTTTCAACAATGAACCGTATATTCTTCAACCATAGAGTCTATATTAGCCTCGTCATCATCAGTAGAGAATATATTTTTCCCAGCGGAAAACGAGTATTGGTGACGTAGTGATGAACCTCAGTCAATGTTCGCAAAAAATCGGGCCTAATAGTGACTAATTTGCGGATATGATACACCTATTTTTTTAGTAGGGACTGGATCATTATCTAACGCTAGGTTTAAACCAACAAAATGGCTGTATCGGTACCTACCCTTAGAATATCAAAACAGTGTGATTATGACTTTTTTGTATGAAATTGTAAGGAATAGCGGCTTAAAAATACAAACAAATATATTTAGGCGAAATAATGATTAATGACGTTTTTACCAATCGTGTTTCCCAAAACACAAATAAAATTAAAGGATACTAGCTGTCCGTCGCTGTGTTCCGCGCTCTCACGGGAAAACTTCACTTTCCCGGGATAAAATACAGCCTATGTTCATCATGGATAATGTAGGATACTAATGGTGAAAGAATTTTACAAATCGGTTCAGTAGTTTCGGAGCCTATTAATACAAACAAACAAATCTTTCCTCTTTATAATATTAGTGTAGATAACCAACTTGTTACTTAGCAAAAAAAAATTGTTGTACTTTTTTATTATCATTATATTCATCAATTTGTTAGTCATACGAGATTTATAATGTAAATTATAGGTTATCTAATATGTAAAGGTAATTAAAGGTATAAGGTGTGACAGACATACAAACATTTTATATAAAAACTCATGACAATACACGCCTTATTTTAATGTCACGGTCGAAATTAGGAATAATTAGTACGATGTAAAGGGTGACCCAGGAATAACATGCCATATCGAAAATAATACCTACTTAAAGGATTTGTTTTGCAACAGGGTCATACAAGATCATATTTTAGTGTAAAAATTCTATAGAAAAAAAAGCCATTCATTAGTTTAAGAAGCTAAAAATATTTTTATGTTAGCGAAATCGTTGATCTATTTTGCTTGAAAAAAAAAGGAAGTTACCCAATAATACCAAACATTCAATAGATGAAGGCAGTTTTTAGTCAATATTTTCTGAATCACCCTATAAAATGACGTATTAATTAGACGTGCGCAGACGCACAGTTCGTCACTCGGTGTGTCGCAACCGAATATCGATTGTAATGTAGGCCAATGCCAAGTGTTAGCTGATACATAGGCTGGCTATAAACGTAGAAACGTATGTTAATTGTGTAAGAATTTAATATAAATAGGTACATATACCTAAAAAAAAATACTAAGTTGGACACTCGCACAGAAAGTTTTCCACATCACCGTACGATATTTAACTCTGAAACCCCTGAAAAAAACTTACATGGGAAATCCCATTAGATTTATTTCTTAAAGTAATTTCGATGCAACCACAGTAGATTAAAAAGACAACTAACACTAAAAAGGGACGACAGACAGACGGAACGACGGATAGACAGACAAACAGCGGAGCCCTAAAAAAGTCTAGGCAAATGGGCAATGGGCCTTTTGATTTATATAAGAATTGTGGTGTTATAACCGAGAAAAAAAATATGGCGTCCGAGACGCTCGCTCGGTGGCATTCATAAGACGGCGTGGAACCGAGCGGACGTGCCGGCGTCAAGCTAAATCTATTTAATGTGTTTTATTTTGGATCCCAATTGTTCCATAGTTATCCCTAATATGGGGCAGAGCCCACAAGTATAATTATTTGTAAAATTTTGAATGAATAGATTGTTGGTGTTACCTAAATAAATAAATGAATAATGTTTCGTCTTTAAGCAGCCTATCGGCATCCTACAGACCGAGTAAGTGTAAATCAAACGATCATAATTGCCTGTTTCGTTATTGCGTGGGACAAGTTTAGGCAGTGTACAGAATAAGCATTGTTTCAGCGTCTTTCAATTGTTTGCAACTAATTCAGTTAAATCTATTACCATTCCCATACACCTCCATCGAAAAATCAATGGGGGTGAACGGGAATAACCTGAAATCGGGTAGTTCCATGACTAACCGGCAAGTCATAGAACATACAAAGTGCGAAAACATGTGTCAAGTGCACAAAAGGAGCCTCTTTGAGGCGCACTTAAAATCCTTTCACCACACTGGTTCGAAAGAACTAGTGACACGATAAGAAGATCTTTTTTTGTAACATCATACATACTTTGAAGTATAATAAAAAAGCTTGAAAAATATTTAGGTATGTTTTATTGATGTGAGTATAATTAGATAATACTTAGTTTTTGTAACCGATTGGAGATAAGTATCAATCAATATAATCATTGATTGTACACTTAACATTTGACTTTTGATTCTTAGAAATGGCCACACAGGATGTGCCAATTGTCCAATAGATTCATTGCATTATATTGAGACTCAAAGACATACAGGCTGGATTTTTGAGATGGGCAACGTAGGGCAGGTATCTTAACCGTTGTAGCTACAAGAAATTGCTCTCAGAAGACCTTCCCTAACTTTTTGAGATATTTTGAACTGCATACACAGATTTTAGAAAAAAATTACAGTCAGTGACAAAAATTCTTAGAGTAAAAAACTTTTTTGATGTAAATTGATTCAGTTGCATGTAGCGATCAAAAGACTTGACTGGCATAAACATATTTTTTATTACTTTTAGCATTTTTGTCACTGACTGTACATTTTTCCCAAAATCTGTGTAAGCAGTTCAAAATATCTCGAAAATTCGGGAAGGTTTCCTAGGAAATAAGTGACTACTAATCGATTTCACCAAATCCTTAAAGTTTGACATTGGCATTGAAGTGACGTCACGCAGTTTTAGCAACTCTTTATAAACATGTCCGAATCTTTGATAAAAGTAGGTGTGTATCAAAAAAAACATAATTGTCATGACTGTATTCAACCTTGCCGCTCATTTCATCAAATTATCGATTGATTTCCGAAAATTTCGGAACTATTGACGATTTTGGCATTGGCACTGACGGTGACGTCACTATTGGTGACCTCAAACGGGTTTTGGCGACCTTTGAAAAATTGTAGAGAAATGACAAGTTAAGATCCGTTTCACATTATCCAATGGTTGGTCTCATTGATAAGCTTTGGAGGTTTTAATACTGCAAAGGGATAACATAAGCGTAAACAATTAGTGATTTTGATTTAGTTTATTTTAAATATTAAAAAAAATTAACAAGGTCTCTAAAAATCATACATACAGGGTGTAAAATGACGTCTACCGAAGCCGTCAGGGTTAGGTTATTTTCCGAAAAAATCATTATATCCGGAGAAAACAACGTTTGAAGATTACTGTTTGCGTTTGTACTAGGCGCGTTGTTTTACGTAGATTGCTGGATTTTGAGTTTTAATTGTTTTTTTCTTTTATTAATAAAATTATCAGGTAGGTATGGTCTTATTAGCCTAGTTGTCAATAACCGAAAATAACATAAAATGAAGTAGTTAAATAAAACTATTTTTCTTTGCGTTTTTTTTCGCTAAATATGTTTAGAATCATGGTGTGATTGCAACCCCTCAGTTTTCGGTAGCAGTCTTTTTAGACCCTGTAGTATGTTTCAATTATATTTTAGGTACTTATACATAATGCCCATGAACTTTGCCAGTTGGTAACATACTTGACTCATAAAAACGTGTTTAATAGCACGTAAGGTGTTATGCGCTATTACAATTTCATCGATTGAGAAATAGATAGTGTTACAAATGAAAGGGAACAGTTTCGCAATTCTTTTTCATCGTATTTTTATGAGAATTACGAAATTTTGTTGAATAGAAAAACATTATTATTATTTAATATTAAAATTATAGCATAGACGAAAAAAAGAAACGGAGGATCATGTATGACTGTACATGTAATATGCATTTTATTTCAAAATTTTATACATTAAAGATAAATATGTTTCTAAAAATATGGAAGAGACATATGGAATCAGATGTCGCCAGCGTTGTTTCCAGACCGATACCAAAAAGAGCCTCTTTGAGGCGTACTTAATCATTTCACCATATTAATTCGAATTAACGAATATTGCCTGGACAAGATGAAGAGTAATTTCTAGGTATTTCCCGCTACATCTTGCAACTCAGGCGTGAATCACAGTTTCGATAGCAAGGTGATTATTTCGGCCGACCATGGAGGGAGAATCAAGCGCAGTCTCCCGCCGTCAGCCGTCGCGCCCGCACGCGACGCCACGCGTGCCATTTTCGAAAATTCGAAAATCGAACTGTGATCCAGTGTTTACTCTATCAGTGTGTGTGTGTGTGATTGTGATTTTTGAATTTCGAAGCGTCAGCTTTCTTTTTTTTGCGAACGGTGAGTTTTTAATTAAGGTGTAAGTTACACAATCATTTCGCTAATGCTATTTCAAAATTGGCTTAGGTGACTGAGACAGTTTTAGTTTACCGCAAACTGTTGTATTAAACGCGTGACAGAAAATCCGCCCGTCACTTTTAGATGTCAATGCTAGTAGAGGGGATACTGAGTTAAATTCGCAGTTAAACACACAGATAGATAGCATGTTAATATTATAATTCGAAATTAAAAAGTCATTACTATGCAGTAATTGTAAAATTCATTAGGAACTCAAATATTAAAGTCTGGTATCCAAATTACTTTGAATAGTCACCACTATCAACTAATAAGAAAGGCAATTACAAATTGAATTGTGGTTCTATAATGAGAATATAATACGACAGGTTTGACCGACTTAAAAAATAGGTTGTAGCGCGTTCAAATCTTTTGTATGCGTAGCGCTTGCTACGAAACTGTAGCGATCGCGTTTCTTTTAGAAACCACAGGCACTTACAAATTGTTGTTTATTCTGTGGTATCATACGTACTATCTGTTGTTTAATCTGTGTATATGATACTAATTGTTATTTAATCTGTGGTTTGAATGCATTGTGCTATTAAGTTTCGTGGTGACGTCAGAAATGCTTAATTTAAGAATAGCTATGAGGCCTACTATACCTACTTAGCATGCAATCATTAAAAACAATTAAAAAAGAAAAAATATTACGTTATTATCTTAGTTGCATGCCTTTTTCAAGGTCATTGTAAAAACCCGAACTAAAGTACAAGAAATCCATTAAAAATTATTAACCCAAAATCCATTCACCACACTGGTTCGAAGGAACTAGTGACTCGATAAGAATAAAAAACATTTAACAATTTAAGTGTTCGCACTAAATTAACAAGTGTTTTACTGTGGAGCTCAATTTCTTTTGTTTTTTTTTACCTCCATAATATGATGATATGCAAGTTCTAATCAAATTTAATGAAGTAAACTGATTAGTGAAAGTTGATTACGATCTGTGTTTAATGGTGCTTCTCAGAACGGAAACGTTATGCTTCCTGAAAGCCTTCGAAATCAATATAGAAAACTAGCAACTTATTTGAATGAAATACTCTTTTAAGCAGGACTCTTTTAATTTCCTTTCGACGACGACCTCTGGTGCGCAGTGGGCGAAGGTCCGCCTGCGACGCAGAAGGTTGCGTGTTCGATTTTCGCCGCGGGACCAATGTTTGCATGACCTACAGATATTTGTCTCGGGTCTGGGTGTTTCTTTGTATAATATGTATGTATTTACATACAAATAGTATACGAGTATAAGTAGTATATCAGTCATTCTAGTACCCATAACACAAGCTCTGCTTACTTTGGGGCTAGATGATGCTGTGTGAAAAGTCCAGCGTTATTTATTTAAATTTATTTAATTATTTTCATCACTCAGGTATAAGAAAAAACATAACAAGAAGTAAGCTAGCGATCCATTCCAATTTCGCTAGGTTTAAAATAATAATAAAATTAACAAAAGTTAGGAAACTCACAAGATTTATGGTCTACTTAAATACTTTATTAAGATTTTTTTATTGGATCGAAGTTCCTTTTCGGACGGTATTGAAAAAAAAAGACTGAGGCTGGAAAAAAGGTGCCATTTTACCGGCACGACACATATGTCAAATCGTCACAGTGCGAAATGCGCAGTCGCGACACAGTCCATTTATTGTTACATTGCTAGTACGGAAGAGCGTTTCTATATTTGACAATTAATTTATTATATTCCCAGTATAGAAAGGTAGTCTTTGCTTCGTTCCAAACGAGTGTTCCACGACACTCACGCAGGACCTTTTTTTTATTTTTGTGGATGTTTTGTAAAAATAGCGATGTCTATTTTTACAAAACATTCACATGTTGTAATTATATGGAAGTAGGGCTTGTACTCGTATTATGTGTGGGTACTACACAACTGATTCACTACTTTTTTTACACATACATGTTACACTGCAATACAAAGGTCGTCGAAGAAGTTGTTATATGGTTGTTATTAGTCTGCGTTTATGTTCTGACAGATGCCATTATATTTATACACATGTATTTCCATTAAACCAGTGTAACTATTTTTATTAAAACAGTACTATTGCACACGACCTGAATTCTTAATGTTACTTTTTATAATGTTCACTTAGATGGTATAAAATGTACAATATTTTTTACCATTTCTGAAGCAGGATGTCAAGTTTATACCAACATAACTCTAAATATTTTAAGAGTATTTTTTTTTGTAAATGACGAAAATAGATATTGCTATCTATAAAATATTCTTCTTCTTGTCATGTCAGTAGTTCTTACGAACCAATGTGGTGAAAGGATTATAAGTGTGCCTCAGAGGCTCCTTTCATGCACTTGACACAATATTTTCGAACTTTTTAGGTTCTACGACATGTAGGTTTCCGTACGAGGTTTTCCTTCACCGTTTGAGAGCATAGTTCACATACATTTTTCGGTAGAACAACTCATTTTTGCACAACTGGATTCGAACCCATTACCTAAGGATCCGATCCTCCTTCCGATCCGGCCACTACCACTAGACCAGCAGTGCATATAAAATATTGACCATTGCTTGGCTGAGAGTAGTGCAAGTTCTCGCATTGGATCCAATATTGAATTTTCTACAAATATTTGTTCCTGTTCTGGGTGTTGTATCATTGGAACTCGTAGTCTTTACCACAAAATGGTCAAAGTCAAAATCAAAAAGCATTTATTTAGTAGGAACGCTGGGGTTACTTACAAATAATAGTATATAGGGTGTAAAAAGACGTCTACCGAAGCCGAAAGGGATAGGTACAGCATCCCAACACAACCAAATCCAAAAGGATTTTTCCGAAAAAATCATTATATCCGGAGAAAACCGACCTCGCACAGCTGGTCAAGCGTATGTACTGGGCGCGTTTTTATACGTAGATTGCTCGATTTTCAGTTTTAATTGTTTTTTTTTCTCTAAATAAGGAGAGAGATGGTTGGAAGGAATTGGGGGAGACCTTTGCCCAGCAGTGAGACAGTATAGGTTAAAAAAAAAAAATGTTCAGAATCATGGTCTGATTGAAACCCCTTAGTTTTCAGTAGCAGTTTTTTTACACTCTGTATACGATAATAGTCTTAAAACTAGGAGATTCTACTTCTATTCCGTGAAGAACCAGGGAAATGTTAGGTGTGGAGCTATGCAATTAATCGGATTTCGTTCTTCTTCTCACCGTCACTTAAGATCTAAGGGGCACAACAGCTACTGCTCATCACTATTTGCCTTTTTTCATTCTTGAAGGTTGGTATGCAAAGCTAATTTTGGCTATTTGTCGTATATCAAGAAAATTCAAACAATGACCAGCCTGTGGTTAGCACGCCCACACGGTTTCGTAATGGCCATATAAGACGCACAATTACTTGCACGTAATTATTTATCTGTGGAAAATATCTTTGGTCAAGGCAACTAGCGAATAGGTTTTTACTGATATTTCGATGTTCAATCAATTATAGTAATAAGTGTGTAGATATAATATTATTTAACGGGCTAAAACACATTGTATTAAAAAGACAACCAGGCAATATATTCTTCGTTTATGAATAGACGATTCCCAAAAGTTTTAGGTTTCTGAAAACATGAACACATTTTCATTGGCAATCCATACCATATTAAGTGACAAAAATTTTTTTATTGCAAGTCGTAATTTCACTTACCATAAATAGAAACGTTATATTTTGGATTATTGCATACGCTATTTGAATGATAGAAGTGAAATTCATGAAAAGTGTAATTTGTTTTTGACCCAAATGAAAGTCCCACGAGCCGCGCCCGGCGAAAAATTTCATCACACACTGTATTTATGCTGATGTTTAAAATTAACATATAACATATCATGCAGTCCGTATTACATCAGCGTAAAGTTCAAAATTCATTGTCAAAAATAACTTTATACAAATCAGTGGTATTGACAGGACTATTGTCGTAAGTAGGGTACTAAATGGCTTATTTTCAGGTAACTAAGGTTCAATATTGTGTGTTACGAGGACAAAAGAAAGCAAATGGTCCGTTAAACACTTTGTTACGGGTTAACCAACTGAGTTACTGTAGTTATTGTCGAACACGCGTTACAATATGAACAGGTGGTTGTGCAATGTTCAATCGTGTGTGTGAATGGTTCGCGTGTTGACTTGTATTAGATGAGCTAAGTCAGAAATAGAAGCATACGTGTTCTAAGAAACCAAATTAAAAGGACCAGCTCATGTAAATATATGTTTAGGCATTATAAACTTTCACGAAACTGGATGTTTTTAATGTCTTTTGTAGGGTTATCAGAGGCAATTCCATACTTATTTGTTAAAAACTCATAAATGTCTCTGTATTTAAAAAATATATAAGTAAGTAAATTGCTCATGCGGATGATTCAATAAATCTTAATCAAACAAAGCTGTAACAAATAGATAATTTCCCCCAAACTGTATCAAAAACATGATCATAAATTCTTGACACGCATTGTTACACTATACCTACAACATTTCCGACTACAAAGGCCGAAGGAAACGCGTAATTCAGTATCTTCAAAACCATTATCTTTTTTCGATTCGCTAAAAATTCCGGTAGGATGTCGATGGTGCTGCCAATCTGATTTGAACTTTATCGCGCGGCTAAAAGATCGGAAATCGTATGAGATAAGTTTGACAGAGCATCCGACACTTTCGGGCGATTTTCCAAATTGTACTAAATTGACCGTACTCACGATAACAATGCTACAAGACTAGAATATAACTGAAGAGCTAGTTTAGTTTATTTATACTACACCATCACTGTGATACTCCTTTGAATCGTTATTATGTGAAAAGAAACACAAAACATAGAAGTACCTATTTATACTTTTGTCTCTTGACGCTCAATTAGACCACTTGAAAAGTTTGGAATCGATTTTAAAACGCGTCATTGATTGTTATAAGCTAGCTATAAAACCTTGGTAATCTTTAAAGAATACTATATTTTGAAAAATACACTGCAACGTGTAAAATGACCAAATAAGTACTTACTTTAATGACCAAATTATTGGTATCTATTAAAATTGTAACTGCAACTTGTTTTTTTTTACTACGCTATTTGCATATAAATAGAATTATGTCCTACTTTTTACTCGTTTTTGAGCACTCAGTGGCTGAGTGATATAGCTGTATATACAAACTATGCTAAGAAGCTTCACTTTTTGATTGATAGAATCACGTTTCGCGGTTTCGCTAACTAGTTGTTTACGAGTTCTGTTTCCATAAAAGAAAAAGTTATGATTTATTATTTGCTTTTTTAATTTAGCAAATTAAGCTTGATTTAATAAGAAAATAAGGTTCTTGATTTATTCGTATTATGGCAGATAGAAAATGTTGCCTATAGTAAATATTATTTTTTATTTTAGAAGTTTATAATACTAACTCTTGAAGCGCACTTTAGATTCTTTCACCACACTGCACAGTGCACACTGGTTCGAAAAAGCTTGTGACACGTCAAGAACATAAAAGACTATTTAAAAATCATCCAAACATTGAAATACACACTTGGATCTGTATAAAAGATAATGTAATTTTTGTTTATTCGCCTCATAAGTTTCAATAAAATATTTAGGTAGAATAACTTAAAGCCTAGCCGTATTGCAAACAGACACGCGAATGAATAAAACATACGCGGCATGTGCTTTCGCCACTCGGCATTGCGTCACGTCGAGGACAGTGTGAACTACGCCTTATGATTTGGTACAAGGTGTGTCTGCGCTGTGGCACGTTTTGTGTCTATTTTATTTAAGAATTTGAAGAGATTCATTGATAAAATTTGTAAATGTAGTGGGATAAGGGCAGAAAGATATAGAAGAAGGTTTGTAAAATCCATACTCTACCTATCTACCAATAAGTAGAGTCAGAGCTTATAGGTATGAGTTATTTGTTAGAACGAAGTTCCTTTTCGGACGGTATCGGATTGGGGCTAGACGTAAAAAAGTGTTCGATTTTAGCGTGACGACACATGTCTATGTCAAAACGTTACAGTGCTAAGTGCACAGTCGCGAAGCAGTCCATAGATTGATACATTATTAGTACGGAAGAGGTTTCTAGGATTAATGCCCAAATGTCTAAGTTGAAACGTCGTTCCAGCCGAGTGTTCCACGACACTCGCAGACTTATTTTTTATTGTTTTGAATATAATAGAGCACTTAGAAATTCTAAATTTTGAGATTTTTAGAGTACTTAGTATACTATACATGTAGGTCCAACCAAATAGAACCTTAAAAAAATCTTTAACCGAGGGGTAAGTAGTATCCGAGAATACCCGATTTTATGTAGTAGTTAGAATATAGTTTGTATTGATCTCTTATGTCACATTTTTACAGTGAAACACAATAAACTTGAGTCTTGGCAACCGATTTCACATGAAATGTTTTGGTAGGAATGTTGATAGTTCAAGTCAAAAAGATTTACCTACCGAATCATTATTTAAAATCAATTCACCAAAATAGATCTTGAAATATTCAAATACGACTGTATGTAGTCAAAAATTTATATCCTTAAATTACCATACCATAATCAAGTTTGATAACTAAGGTCAAGTGATGACATATCTCTATAATTATGAAACGCAACGTTTGTTTGTATAAAAAGATACTTAGACCATCCTTAATGTACAGGTATTCAATTTAAAACAAAAGTGCATTTGTCTCGGGTCTGGGTGTTTCTGTGTATAATAATGTATGTATTTAAAAACAAAAAGTATATAAGTAATATATCAGTCATCTAGTACCCATAACACAAGCTCTGCTTACTTTGGGGCTAGATGATGCTGTGTGAAAAGTCCAGCATTATTTATTCACAAACACAACCTCTCACCCCAAACGTATACTACATCTCCATTCCGCCGTGGGTAAAAATGGCAACGATCCCTAATATATACGGGCGTTTAAATTTTTTGAGTTCATAATACTTATTTAGGAATAGTTAGAGTCGCAGTATTCTGAAACTCCTTAAAAATCTAAGAAAATCAATACCTTAGTATCTTCTACCTCTATATATAAAATGAATCCCTATTTCCCTTGGTCACGGCATCACGCGTGAACGGTTGGACCGGTTGGATATATTTTTTTTATTTGTGTTTCTTATTGTCAGGAGAAGGTTTTTATGACAGAAAAAAACTATATATTAATCATGGAGGGCGTGAAATAAGAGTTGAAAGTTTGTATGGGGAGTTGGTAGTTCCAGTTAAATGCAATAGATGGCGTTGCTAATAAGTATGTCATTTCGCTGACGAAGTCCCGGTACCAGCTAGTTTATTATAAAATATTTAAAAGAGCACAAGCCAAACCGTGTACAACAACTAGTATTTGAACTATAAAACGTGTTTGATGGCTTTGAGGTTGCTGGTACGATATGATCATTACAAATTATCAAACTTTAAGCTACTAGATACGAGAATGATCTAATGCAATCGCTCGATTTTAATTTAATTAAAAGGGCTTGTCAAAGATCTTGTCATAGATTAAAAGTTTGAAGGTTCTAACATAAGTTAGAAGTACAGTGACGACGTCAAAAGATATCGATATAATCAAAAGAGTTTTGGGCACGCTTCCGACAGTGACCTGGATCAGTTGAGCTATCTATAGATCATTTCTAACGATCCTTAGATAGCTTGACTAATCCTGCTGTATTTTGTAAATATATGTAAATATGTAGTAGCTTAGTTTCTGTAAATAAAGCCTTAAGTATCAAAAGAGAGTCTCTAGAGTTCTAGCTCTTAATAATTTACCTACTACTTTTAAGAGAGCCGTGCTGGCTAGTTAATTAATAATTTTGGGTTCGAATCCCGGCTGGAATGAGCTAAATATGTATTTGTGTTAAGTAAAATATCAGTACTGTTATGTAATAATGATTTGATATTGATAATTATTTGTACGACATGACACTGAAAGGTGTTAATTATTGAAACTGTGACTCGCTTGACTAGATTTCACTTTTTTTGCTGTGGTTATTCTTCAAATAGTGTCAATTGAGTGTCAGTTAATAATACTAAGTAATAATCCATGATTTTGTGGTTTATTACGATACTTACCATGTTTGTAAATGTGATTTATTATAAAATATTTTTTTCAAAAAGACTATTTAAACCTAGTTTACGATATGGTAGTAAAAAGCCGGATCTGAACTAGTTGTATCTTAAATCATTAATATGGGGTCATTGTGACATTCCTCATTAAGATGTACCATTAGCTCTGATAACCGATAATAGCACAAATATAATTAAAATAGAGTTCATTTTTGCAGATCAGTAGACGCGAACTAGCGTGCTCGTCACAATGAACAAATTAAAATATTTTCTAAATTAAAGATGTTACTGAATCGTATAATTTGAATACATTACGCAACCAATCAGAAATCATGTGAACGAAACGTGAACGATGTTTTGATGTAGCTTTGTACGAGTATAATCTAGCAGTAAAAAAGGATTGCCTCTTTTGGAATTTAAATTTTTTGTCGCTTAGTCCAAAATTTTCGTTTATGTTCTTTATTTCCTTTTAGCCTTTGCGCGACTGATGTCCAAAATACACAGGGGCTTATTACAAGAAAATGAGCTGAGTTTAGACCAAGTATAACTAAAAAACTGTCCCTAGAAAAACGATCTTTAAATACTCGTACATAGAACGCTTTTTTGTGGTGACAGTTTTGTTTTGACATATGTCAACGTGGGGTTCAACCAAGGTTTTACGTTTTTATAATAAGCAGCACAATGTCCAGCTGCTCTCTTTACGTATATGCAAACTATTTAAAAACATTTTTGTTATAAAATTGTATTTATAACTAAAAATAAAAGATACTTAGAGCATAGGTACTGCCGCAAAAATAAAATGATAAAATTATATCTGTGCAAAATAAAGTTAGAGTATTGGATGGAATAAATATAAATTACTTACCTAATGTTATCGTAGTTAAGAAAATTAATAAATTCAGTGTTTATAGGCACCGCAATGTAGGTAAAACCCCAGACCATGTAAAACCCACTTTTTTCAAAAACTGTCGTCAAGTGGCTCGGGCGGTCACAGCGAACAGAATAAATAATTTTATTGTCTTTGACATATTGGAGAAACTAGTTTTTTAATTTGGCAGCCAGTCGACCTTTGGAGTGGCCAGTACTAGGAGTGATTGGATATTCTTTTATCAATACTTAGTTTGTACGTTGCACTTGTTCACTTCCGATCTTGAAATTGAGTTTCCGTTCTATGTACAGTCAGCAAAAGTCGCTTAGCATTGATGATGACGAGCATGAGATGTTTCACAAATCTCAATATCTACAAAATCTGTAACACTATGACCAATATTTTGTCAAATATTTGAAGAAGCCCATGTTATTTTCTCAGGAAAAGTTTATTTTTTCTTAGAAAACAAATGGGCGTTTTAAGAAATCAGACTGTTAATTGATTTTCGTTGCTGACTGTACTTACTGTGTGCTCCTTACTGTGTTTTTTGCCCTTATTCAAATCCCAAAACAATCAGGTTTAACAGGATTTTGTTGGTATGAATGATAAATAAAAGATTCATATTTTCTTCGTTTTAAAAATTAATACAATTTTATCGTTATTATAAAACTCTGACTATAGCCATTGTTGGCCAATTAAAATCAACCTCAAAAAATTTAATAAATAGAAAAAAAAAAACATTTATCGATAAATTTATATCATGCGAGTATGTCATTGTTATTTTAATAACATAACCTGTCCAAATCTTCTACTTTATTATTTTTAAATTACAATAAAAAAGGCGCCATCAAATCTCATACATACACTTATACAAAATAGTTGTAAATAAGTTTATCTTGATTTTTATCACACCTATTATCAGTTTTTTTTGTAATTGTGAAAATTTGTCGGTACATGTGTATGTGGTATGTGGTAGGTATGTTTGTCGATCTTCCACGCTGAATTTGTTCTAAGGTTCTTTTGGTCCCAAAAAAGTGAAGCATTCCCATTTCGGGATAAAAAGAGCAGTTCCCGCATTCGTGTTTCTGTTTTTTATTATGAGCATATTATATTTTTTATATGATGTAGCTTGTACAATATAATAATATAACGAGTATAGTAAGAATACTTATTAAAATATAATTAATTAAGTTCTTTTAAAACATTATTAAGTGTTCAAGAAATGTCTTTAGCGCGGCGCCTTAATCCTGGGACGCTTTTACAGAGACATAAAAATTATATCCATTTGATAATAACCATAATAAAATGGTTTGATCTCAAACATAAAACGATACAGTATATTTTGATTTCTATTTGAATATATGGGTTTTAAATTAGGTCTACTTTCTCTAGCAATCTAGATTCTGGGATTCAAGGTCAGACATCGGAGTTGAAGTACTTAATGTGACTGTTAAAAGGGCCGCTGGAATTTACGGTTATGGCTATGTCATTTAAATAGCTTTTAATAGAAATAGAAGATATTTTAACACACAATATAATAGATATTCTCTATTTATGTCATATCTCTTGAAAAGCCTGGAAAACTCGAGGGGAGTCCTTGGCCAGCAGTGGGACAGTGTGGGCTAGGAACTGCATCTCTCGTTACATGAATCAACTAGAACTATCCTTAGTCATTGTTTTATAATAAAATATCACTCAAATTTTGATCACTGAGCTATTATTAGCTTAAAAAAAATCTAGGTTAGTTTACGGTTGGTGTGTTGACGCGTTTTCACATTTAGCAAAGAATTCGCGAAACTAGACGAAATTATAGTTACATAACTCTTATCTAACGGTCCTCTTCACACAATCACACGCATTTGATGTAATTACTTACGGTTATTCAACTTGCCTGGAAAGTATCAAAGAAATGCAGAGAAATTCGCATATCGCACAAGATGTGGTCGTCTACCGTGACGGATTGCCAAAGAAAAGTAAACATTGTTGCTATAGAATAGAACCTAGAATCGCTCTATAGTTTGCCGAGAAAATATAATCTTTTGATAATTGTTTGAATTGTAACTTTCATAGGTTATTTTTTGTTTTTTAAATGATGTTAGCTTATGAAATTGCTGTCATTCCTAAGAGTTCTAATTTTAAAATTTAGTTTTCAGTGATTCCGATTATAGCAAAAATTCAAAATGAGATAAAAAATAAACACGTGAACGCTTTTTGACACGCATTCCATTTTTTTTTGTTTTTTTTTATAACACAATAAAGTTTAAATTAGGAAAACCCTAGTAGGTCTATTTGAACTTGTTCACCACATCACGTCTCAAGGTGAAGAACGCCATTGCAGATGTATACTTTACAGTCACTCTGACCGCTTGTCAGATTGGGCGCCATCCAAGTTTGTCACTATTATTTCTATTTACGTAACAGAAATCACAATTTTACGATTACAGAAATCATTTCTTAGAAATGGTAGCTTCTTCCTTTGTTTTCTTTGGTGCACTTTGGTGCAGTTTTACATCTGAGTTTTTTTTAACAGTTGCTAAAAAAACTCAGATGTACTCATTGCACTCATGCCTTGATAATAGATTTTGATTACGTATGTACGTCTGTCTCTGTGTCTCTCTATTGGTAGAGAAATGTATGTACGAAATCTTCGTACATCACCAGAGAGACCGTTTATTTTAAGGGCTTATTAATCCAGACAATGTGGTTCCTCCTCAGTATCAGATAGCAGCCATCCGTGACTCCAGGTGAAAGGCATTACACAATACATTACAATGACATAACGCATTGACATTTGACATGATGCGAAATTGCCATAATTTGTTTAATTGGCAGCGTGCAATTTGTTATCATAAAGATTTCTTCTATAGAGAACCGCTTTGTTTAGCTTATTCGTTCATAAATAAAACTACTAAGTATAGTTTGCTTCGTCGCTCTACAGGGTGTAAAAAGACGTCTAATGAAGCCGAAAGGGGTAGGTCCCAACAAACAACCGAATCTAAAAAGATTTTCTGAACAAATTTATTATATCCGGAGAAAACAGCGTTTAAAGATTACTTTATGCGTATGTACTGGGCGCGTTGTTTTAAGTGGATTGCTGGATTTTGAGTTTTAATTCTTTTTTTTCTTTTAAAATATGAAGTAGTAGTAGTAAATAATATTTTTGCTTTTTTATTGCAAAGTATGTTTAGAATGATAGTCTGATTGCAACCCCTCAGTTTTCGGTTGTAGTCTTACACACTGTATATTTTTTCACCGGTAGGACGAAATAGGAACAAAACTTTCGAATTCTCTCTCAAAGTCTCTCATAGTCATTTATTTACATTGATTTTACTTTTGTGCCGAAGAACAAGAAGTAAAATGGGTGGACCAGTGTACAAAGACGCCTGTAACCTCAGTCATGGCTTAACGACGACATAGCTTAGACTAGAAGCAAAATCTCGCTTAGCTTTAAAAAAATAAGTGAATACAAGTGCTTCTTTCACGTGCCCATATTACTTGTTATAATATTATATGCTCTAAAACTCAACTGGTTACCTAATACTATTAATAAAACATCAACAGCCGTCAAGTATGATGCAACTGACAAACCGACAGACGAGTAATCCCTCACTGACAAATACAAGTTTGTTCCGACGAGACTATTAGAGATAAATCATTCGAATGCTTTTTTACAATGTTAATGTGAGAAGTTTTGATAACTTTGAGTGAGGCAGAGTAGACATGTGATTTACATAAGCTCCAAAGGCATTATTTTTACCTCTTTAGTGAACAAGCAAAAGTTTTTGGATATTATTATTAAGAGCCTGCTAGTGTCCCATTGCAAGGCCTAAAAAACCTCTCTTTCCTTTTGATGTCAACTCTGTTTTAGGTCACCATGACCGAAAACATCAAAAAATATATCTAAGGAGTGGTATTGAGTATGGAGTAAGTATTTACGTTCAAAATCAGGCTTGCTACGAGTAGGTTTATAGGCTATAAAAATCGATCCCGAGAAAACAAAGCCTTGTTAAGGTCACTAAATAAGTGTTTACTCTTAATGGATAATAGTGAACCTTTTCTTATGCTAGAAGTTTTTATTATTATACAAAATATTAAAATTCTTCAACTTTAATTGATACACAAACGGAAAGCGGCTGGTCAAACAGTAGGTAATGCTATATCGCTTTCGATCGAGTCACGTATTATGACTCAGTTCCGGTTGCATTTCCGATATTAATTCTAATGCTCTCTAATTAATATTCACATTCGAATGAAAGCTACCAGAAGTTTTGTGTCTTAAAATTGCCTTGCGGTACTCGGGCTGCCTCATAGAACTTTTAAGAGTAAATGGAGAATGAAAATCAGCCTTTAAAGAAACTAAAGGTGCTATATGGATCTTAAGATATACTTATATAGCTTGTAATATTCCCATCACGTGTACCCACATATGATTTGAAGTTTATTGCTCAATCGTTTTACTATTACCAAATAACTCAATAAGAATGTTTAATACTAGAATACCAATTCTACTTTCACGGACCGATTGATCTCATATATCAAAACTATCATCGTTATTGAAACTTCTTATCAAATAACAAAAGAAACCTTATTTGTTTATAGATAAAACACAGTATTGATTGATAATACGTTATAATAAATCATATTATAGCGAGGCGTGACGTCTGAGTCTGTGAATGATGAGCAATGTGAAGATGGAGTCGGATATACAGCGATTATACAACGTATGAAACTGTTTAAAAAAAATACAATAATGATACTAAAATTGCGCATCAATAAAATAAGTATTTAGATTAGACACAGTTAAATCTATAAAAATATATTTTTATTTGAAGTAAGCAAATTGGCACTCATACCAGCATCATTCAAACTGTCACATTTTTATGAATTAAATACTCTAATAACACACAGATTTATGTTTTCTAACCATTTCAAGTTCACAAAAAAGAAAACAATACCTAAACAACATTTTAAACCGCTTTTGAAAGAGCCACACCTGCATAAAAACAAAAAATATTAACAACAAGCTAGTTTGAGATGATACCCGATTACTATTTTCGGGTATGAGATAAGTTGTTTATCTCAAATTGTCTACGTTATAACTTTTATATGACCAAAGCGTCAAAGAACGGTGAAAGTGGAGCCTCTACCAAATTCACACGCGAGTTTCAACTTGAATCTTGAATCTCATAAAAATAGAACAATGACAGTGAAAAGATGATTTATTATGATTTTTAAATTATGAAATATGCAATCGGTAAAAAAAACACCTTGAGTACCAGTGCGGTTTTGGCTAGTGCATTTGGCGCTAGAGCAAATAGTTTATCTTTAAATAAAATTATAGCTACACATTTATTTTTACTTAAAAGTGTCATTTTCTATCACAAACATTGTACCGTTTTATAGATTAGAAACCTTTAGTTGTGCTTCCAATCGCAATGGCGAGATTCAAATGCTCGAAGTGATCGACTTGGCCGGTAAAACAAGAATTTAGTGAGATTCACAAATGGTAGAGGCTACCAAATTGGTTCATCGCATACAAATTCGATATTACGTTGCATCGTTGCATAATGATTAATGTAGAATTTATAGTTTTGAATAGTTTGTGTTTTGACGGATGCGTTTTTTATTGGATCTGTGATGAAAGTTGGATTGTCTTTTGTTCTAAATTATTTAGATCAACGGTCGAATAATCGACTTTTATTTAAAAATATTATCGATTAGTATGAATTAGACCCCTCGCAGCTTATAGACTTTTCTGTCGGCCGATGGTTTGGTCGGGCTCGTAATGAGTATGGAGAAGTACGTGAGTGCGCACACTGCAACGATTCTTTTCGATACTCATCACGAGCCCGACTGAACTGTCGGCCGATGGAAAGTCTGTAGTCTGCAAGCCATGGATCTTATGGAATACTTATAATGTATTGTATTAAAGATTATTTGTTTTATTTGTTTCAGGTAAATATCACGGTTCTATTGTCTATCACACCTGGAGACAGTCGTGAGCTTGCTTAGATTTTTAATGGTCACTGTCGGATACTTAAACATTGTTTCTAAGAACGGTTTCGTTTGTGTATCGATTTCGTGGCATTCACACCTGTAAACGTGATTAGAATTGTATTTATTTTATTAATATTAACATTATTAACGTAACTTATTATTTAACATTATTAAATTAAATGGGACTGGGCTGTTTGCCGCATGTTGGGAGACCAGTAGGTAAATTGACCCCGGAGTGGTGTCCTGATACGTTGCGACGACGTTGCGGCAGACCGCGAACAAGATGGAGGGACGAGCTCGCCAATATCCTTGCCGACTGGATCTTATTAGCACAGGAGGAGTGTGAATGGAGTGAATGGGAGGAGGAGTGGGGGGAGGCCCTTGACCAGCAGTGGGACATTGAGAGCTAATATAATAATATTAACATTAATATGCTTCAACAACAATAAATTATATTCATCATTTACCTACTTCTATGCTTGAAATACAGTCTTGAAAAAATTAATGCTTTTACGAAGTCAAGTTTACTCGAAGCTGTAAATACTTAATACTTGTAACTGTGTAATTCAGACATTCTGGATCCAACTAATAAGCTATAACTTAAATAATATTCAACAAGCCTAAACTCATGTTAAATATTATGAAAATACCTTGAATAGGAATTAATGGTGTGTTTACGGAGAAAATGAGTGTCAATTGCACTTTCCACAAACCGCATAAACTTTCCATCAATCACCCATTCACCAATGCTCTCATGTTTACAAGTTATTGCTGTTTGTTTGCGAATAAAATGCAATTTCAGAAGAAAATAGTTATTATAAAAAAGTTTTTAGAAAAAATTTCAAAATACAAACGAATAAAATATTTTTTATTTTTTTTACTAAGCTACTCGTACTATATTAAGCACAACGGATCTTTAGCTCTCTGAAGTTAGGTGCAATAGACGATTGCGCAGGTTTGGTAGAGTAAGCGAAATAGCACGATTTTAGGCGTCATCAAAAATGGATTCTGCGCAGCTACTTCAGAGTGCTAAAGAACAACTCTGCGTATTGTACATATTTACATATTTTAAAATTATTATAAGCATTAGCTCAACGTGTCACATTAGTGACACGTTTGATTAAAGTATCCAAAGGCAATAATGATCTATCCAATCCAATAAAAAGTTAGGAGTAGACATGATTTCTCGAATACAAAATTAGGACTTTATTTCGACTCTTAACTTGTAATCAGATAGACTATAAATCTTTCTCAACATTTGTGATATAGCTACACTCTACGAACACAATTATGATAAACACGCGATAAAAACAATCTTCAACTAAACCAAATTACTGTAATTATTTTAGTTGCATTCCACAACTATTTGCAAACGGTATCTTTCAAATATACATTAAAATTAATACCTAAGGTAAAAATGTTGTAACCGGATGTTGAAGGTTGCTGTTTAGTTACTAAATCAACTGGCATTCATCATTTTAATAGTTTTGCTGTAATTATATGTAAGTTTGACCAAAAAAATAGGAGGACTATTTGAAAACAAAATATTTTTTTGTCAAAAAACATAATATTAGTTTATTTTGTCAATAAACGAATATAGGTAGGTACATTTGAATAATTTTAATATTTTTTCAGTGTCACTAAAATCATGTTATAACATAGTTCAGTGATCTTTTGCAAATATAATTATCTAATTCTATGACGTAGAATCAGTACGTGACATGTAGGCACAAATGGGACGTGTCGAGGTGACTTTTTGAATATCAAACAAGTGAAATTGGTGTTTAGTAAAAATGAGCGCGAACAGGATATTGAGGAGAAATAAATACAAAGAAAAATGTCCTTTATTCTGTTGAAGGTAGGGTCTTAGGTCAATATGCGTAGGCGTTTGGAATGCGGTAGGTATTTGCTTTATTTAGCACGTCATATAAAATTTGCATGGATATTTTAGAGAGTAGATAAATATTTACTTATCATAAAAACATTTTTATTTTCCGCTTTCACAATTTTTATTTCTATTTGTCTTATAATTTTAACTGTAGTGTCTTTCCACAAATATTCTGTTTTTTTTAATTAACTAAGAATTGTTAATCATTCTATCTTGTATGAATAATTTAAAATCTACTTGATGACGACCTCTGTGGCGCAGTGGGCGAAGGTCCGCCTGCGACGCAGAAGGTTGCGGGTTCGATCCCCGCCGCGGGACAAATGTTTGCATGACCTACATATATTTGTCTCGAGTCTGGGTGTTTCTATGTATAATATGTACAAATGTATAAATTATATGTATATATAATAATACCAACCTGGGCACTAAGTTGATCCAGCCCGACTGCCGTGCATTCCTGACTCCACCTTTTCCCCCATATTACTCGACTCCGGTTGCATAGATCTTGCCCGGAGTGGCAACGGCGCAAATTTTTGGGCGACGTTGCCAAACGTGTTCATGGAGAAATTGATGTGCTCAACATTTTTATTGCTAAGATCTCAAACTTAATCGACTCCGTAACGGCCGAAATTCAGAAACCCATAAACACTTGTGGGCTCCGTTTTATATACCAAATCCAAAGTCGTATGTTGATCAGATCCATTTATATTATCAAAATTACAGCTTTATTTGATCCGACAAAACGAAACTGTATATTAAGTAACGTAGATTAATTTTTCGTAAACACTACAGTATTCGAAGTAGTGAAGGGCGCGGGGGCCGGGGCACGAACGCCCCGCTCCTGCAATTAAGACAATTATCAGAAGTAGAAAATTATCACAAAGAAAATAAGTAATTTTTAAAAAGGTTTTTGAGAAATTTACCGGTCAATTACTGGTCTTAAAAAAGATACATAAATCCTTCTTCACTAACCTTAGCTCGTTCTCCATACATAACGGAAATGTCTGATACACGTTAGTGCACACGTCCACAAGCTCCTAGCGCAACTGACGGTCCAATGACGATGTATTAGTTATTTATGCGATAAATTGTGCTTCATTTATTAGTTCGACTACTCTTTACTATTATAAGCAGTAGTATGCAACCTCTTGGTGGCAGTGGGCTGGCCATATCTCACGAAGAACCGAAACCGCTGGGGTAAAAGTGTTCTTGAGTGGAGACCGCGACTCGGCAAACGTAGTGTAGGACGCCCTCCAACCAGATGGGATGACGATCTGCGAAAGACTGCAGGCAGATGCTGGATGCGGCAAGCTGAATACAGGGCGCTATGGCGCTCATTAGGGGAGGGCTATGTCCAGCAGTGGACTAATGTAGCCTGATGATGATGATGATGCAACCTCTTGAATCAGGGCAAAGAGTTGCCCTGATTCAAGAGGTAGGTTGTTATTTGTAGGTTGCATACTACTTGAGAATTATCACCGTCACTGTATGGCGAAAGGTTCGTCCAAATATCTATATTTTTAGGGTTCCGTATTTTTAGTTTCACAACGTTTTCTATAAGTTTCAATTGAATTACGGTCGACTTCTTCAACTTCCATAAAACTCAGGAGATTTTTTGCTAGCCCTAATTTCATATCCTCATGTCAATGTCATGCAAGTGCCGAGTTCCGATTTCCGCTATGAGCCAAAACATCCTTGTCGAATGAATAATCAATTATAACACACATAAGAAACTTTATTGACACACACAGTACAAACAATATTAATTAAACACACAGTACAAAAAATATTAATTAATCAGACAGTACAAAAAATATTGATTAAACACACAGTACAAACAATATTAATTAAACACACAGTACAAAAAATATTAATTAAACACACATTACAAAAAATATTAATTAAACACACAATGGAAGGAGAATTTTCACAAAAAAGGAGATTTTTGATAAATTTTAAACTACGTGTGGTTATTGGTTTTTACTGTTGATGTTTTTATGGCTTTTTTTTATAAATGTTGTTAATGTAAGTATTTATTTGCATCCATGTTCTATTATGAAGTACTGGTTCCTTTCGCAGTACTTTTTCACAATTAGCTTTACCAGGATTCTTTTTCATTACTATGAATTTTTTCAGATGACGCATTACTGCGTCTACTTCATCTTTGCTCCACTTCTTGTGAATCGTTTTACGTCTTTTATCTTTATCAACTTGTTCATCCGATTCTGTATCTGTTGGTATAAAAAGGTCTATAAAAATGTAACAACAGATGAGGAATGTAAGGAAGTACTTGTTCACAATTAGCTTTACCAGGATTAAAGCTAATTGTGAACAAGTACTGCGAAAGGAACCAATACTTCATAATAGAACATGGATGCAAATAAATACTTACATTAACAACATTTATAAAAAAAAGCCATAAAAACATCAACAGTAAAAACCAATAACCACACGTAGTTTAAAATTTATCAAAAATCTCCTTTTTTGTGAAAATTCTCCTTCCATTGTGTGTTTAATTAATATTTTTTGTAATGTGTGTTTAATTAATATTTTTTGTACTGTGTGTTTAATCAATATTTTTCGTACTGTCTGATTAATTAATATTTTTTGTACTGTGTGTTTAATTAATATTGTTTGTACTGTGTGTGTCAATAAAGTTTCTTATGTGTGTTATAATTGATTATTCATTCGACAAGGATGTTTTGGCTCATAGCGGAAATCGGAACTCGGCACTTGCATGACATTGACATGAGGATATGAAATTAGGGCTAGCAAAAAATCTCCTGAGTTTTATGGAAGTTGAAGAAGTCGACCGTAATTCAATTGAAACTTATAGAAAACGGTGTGAAACTAAAAATACGGAACCCTAAAAATATAGATATTTGGATGAACCTTTCGTCATATAGTGACGGTGATAATTCTCAAGTAGTATGCTACCTACAAATAACAACCTACCTCTTGAATCAGGGCAACTCTTTGCCCTGATTCAAGAGGTTGCATCATCATCATCATCAGGCTACATTAGTCCATTGCTGGACATAGCCCTCCCCTAATTTCTGCCTCGCACAACAGACTTATGGAATCAGCTGTCGCCAGCGGTATTTCCAGACCGATACGACTTAGGCACCTTCAAGAAAAGGGCCTATTCCTACCTCAAAGGCCGGCAACGCATCTGCAGTGCTTCTTGATGCTGCAGTTGTCTGTGGGCGGTGGTAATCACTTACCATCAGGTGTGCCACATGCTCGTTTGCCCCCTCTTCCATAAAAAAAAAAAAAAAATGAGCGCCATAGCGCCCTGTATTCAGCTTGCCGCATCCAGCATCTGCCTGCAGTCTTTCGCAGATCGTCATCCCATCTGGTTGGAGGGCGTCCTACACTACGTTTGCAGAGTCGCGGTCTCCACTCAAGAACACTTTTACCCCAGCGGTTTCGGTTCTTCGTGAGTTATGGCCAGCCCACTGCCACCAAGAGGTTGCATACTACTGCTTATAATAGTAAAGAGTAGTCGAACTAATAAATGAAGCACAATTTATCGCATAAATAACTAATACATCGTCATTGGACCGTCAGTTGCGCTAGGAGCTTGTGGACGTGTGCACTAACGTGTATCAGACATTTCCGTTATGTATGGAGAACGAGCTAAGGTTAGTGAAGAAGGATTTATGTATCTTTTTTAAGACCAGTAATTGACCGGTAAATTTCTCAAAAACCTTTTTAAAAATTACTTATTTTCTTTGTGATAATTTTCTACTTCTGATAATTGTCTTAATTGCAGGAGAACACATAATTGGGGCCTAATAATATCAACAAAGCGGCAATCCATTCTTAAGCATATGAAACTAGTTCACTAACCCTAGCTCGTTCTCCTCGTTCTTTAATTTTAAATAAATAAATAATGCTGGACTTTTTCACACAGCATCATCTAGCCCCAAAGTAAGCTTGAGCTTGTGGTATGGGTACTAGATGACTGATAAACTACTTATATACTTTTTGTTTGTAAATACATACATATTATACATAGAAACACCCAGACCTGAGACAAATATCTGTAGGTCTATTGTATTTTGAAAAATCATAGCGTGGATCCGCGCTTTAGTTGTTCTGTTATTCTGCTTGATGAAATTTATCAAACAAACCTATAATGCAAAAACAAATCTGCTAGAGACGTGTTATAAAAATCACCACAGAATCAATCTGATAAAATAATTAAAATGTTAGATTTAGGTCAAACAAATGGCTAAGGCCGCAAGCGACCAATGGCTGAGCTCGGTGGGCTCTGATTGGCTCATTTGAATCGGATCAACAATTGCTAAAACGCAAAAAAGGTGGATTTGTATAAAAAGCACGTAATTATTATTATTACTGATGGTGACACTTGTGGCTCCGTTCGGATCCACATACGGACGGTGATGTGGCAATGGATCAACAAATACCAACCGGATCAACAAGTGAAAACGGATCAAATAATTACTAACTATATGGCACGTTTGATCAACATAGTGCCCATGGAGATATCTATATGTATAAATTTACAAACAAAAAGTATATAAGTAGTATATCAGTTATCTGGTTCTCCCATAATACAAGCTTTGCTTAGTTTGGGGCTAGATGATGCTGTGTGAAAATGTCTAGCATTACTTACCGAACTTTGTCAGTGTCACCCTATCAATTAACACCTACGTGACACCCAGTACATTTACTCAATCGAGGCAAATCAGTTTAAATGGATATAGAGGACCTTTTTAGTTATTTGTTTTCTGAGTCTGATTGACGATTTGATCCTATCAATGTATTTTATAGGACCATCGCACGATGCCATTTAAAAGATTTTACAAGATAAAATTAATAGTAGTTAATGAGGAGGTAATTAGTAGCTCCGATTTTTAGAATAATAATAATAGATATATATATATATACAGGGTTTAAAAAGAATAGATATCTCCATGGGCACTATGTTGATCAAACGTGCCATATAGTTAGTAATTATTTGATCCGTTTTCACTTGTTGATCCGGTTGGTATTTGTTGATCCATTGCCACATCACCGTCCGTATGTGGATCCGAACGGAGCCACAAGTGTCACCATCAGTAATAATAATAATTACGTGCTTTTTATACAAATCCACCTTTTTTGCGTTTTAGCAATTGTTGATCCGATTCAAATGAGCCAATCAGAGCCCACCGAGCTCAGCCATTGGTCGCTTGCGGCCTTAGCCATTTGTTTGACCTAAATCTAACATTTTAATTATTTTGTTTTAGCATTATAGGTTTGTTTGATAAATTTCATCAAGCAGAATAACAGAACAACTAAACCGCGGATCCACGCTATGATTTTTCAAAATTAAAGAACGAGGAGAACGAGCTAGGGTTAGTGAACTAGTTTCATATGCTTAATAATGGATTGCCGCTTTGTTGATATTATTAGGCCCCAATTATGTGTTCTCCTGCAATTAAGACAATTATCAGAAGTAGAAAATTATCACAAAGAAAATAAGTAATTTTTAAAAAGGTTTTTGAGTTACCGGTCAATTACTGGTCTTAAAAAAGATACATAAATCCTACTTCACTAACCTTAGCTCGTTCTCCATACATAACGGAAATGTCTGATACACGTTAGTGCACACGTCCACAAGCTCCTAGCGCAACTGACGGTCCAATGACGATGTATTAGTTATTTATGCGATAAAATGTGCTTCATTTATTGGTTCGACTACTCTTTACTATTATAAGCAGTAGTATGCAACCTCTTGGTGGCAGTGGGCTGGCCATATCTCACGAAGAACCGAAACCGCTGGGGTAAAAGTGTTCTTGAGTGGAGACCGCGACTCGGCAAACGTAGTGTAGGACGCCCTCCAACCAGATGGGATGACGATCTGCGAAAGACTGCAGGCAGATGCTGGATGCGGCAAGCTGAATACAGGGCGCTATGGCGCTCATTAGGGGAGGGCTATGTCCAGCAATGGACTAATGTAGCCTGATGATGATGATGATGCAACCTCTTGAATCAGGGCAAAGAGTTGCCCTGATTCAAGAGGTAGGTTGTTATTTGTAGGTTGCATACTACTTGAGAATTATCACCGTCACTGTATGACGAAAGGTTCGTCCAAATATCTATATTTTTAGGGTTCCGTATTTTTAGTTTCACAACGTTTTCTATAAGTTTCAATTGAATTACGGTCGACTTCTTCAACTTCCATAAAACTCAGGAGATTTTTTGCTAGCCCTAATTTCATATCCCCATGTCAATGTCATGCAAGTGCCTAGTTCCGATTTCCGCTATGAGCCAAAACATCCTTGTCGAATGAATAATCAATTATAACACACATAAGAAACTTTATTGACACACACAGTACAAACAATATTAATTAAACACACAGTACAAAAAATATTAATTAAACACACAATGGAAGGAGAATTTTCACAAAAAAGGAGATTTTTGATAAATTTTAAACTACGTGTAGTTATTGGTTTTTACTGTTGATGTTTTTATGGCTTTTTTTTATAAATGTTGTTAATGTAAGTATTTATTTGCATCCATGTTCTATTATGAAGTACTGGTTCCTTTCGCAGTACTTGTTCACAATTAGCTTTACCAGGATTCTTTTTCATTACTATGATTTTTTTCAGATAACGCATTACTGCGTCTACTTCATCTTTGCTCCACTTCTTGTGAATCGTTTTACGTCTTTTACCTTTATCAACTTGTTCATCCGATTCTGTATCTGTTGGTATAAAAAAGGTCTATAAAAATGTAACAACAGATGAGGAATCGCAGGAAAACCTTTATAACATTTTGAAACAGCATCGAAGAAAGAAGGTCTATAAAAATGTAACAACAGATGAGGAATCTGAGGGAAACCTTGATAACATTTTGAAACAGCATCGAAGAAAGAAGGTCTATAAAAATGTAACAACAGATGAGGAATCGGAGGGAAACTTTGATAACAGTTTGAAACAGCATCGACGAAAGAAGGTCCATAAAAATATAACAACAGATGAGGAATCGGAGGAACAAGTTGAAAACATTGGGAAACAAAATCGAAGAAAGAAGGTCTATAAAAATGTTACAACAGATGAGGAATCGAATGAAAAAGTTCATAAGATTGAGAACAAAAATCAAAGAAAGAAGGTCTATAAAAATATAACAACAGATACAGAATCGGATGAACAAGTTGATAAAGGTAAAAGACGTAAAACGATTCACAAGAAGTGGAGCAAAGATGAAGTAGACGCAGTAATGCGTCATCTGAAAAAATTCATAGTAATGAAAAAGAATCCTGGTAAAGCTAATTGTGAAAAAGTACTGCGAAAGGAACCAGTATTTCATAATAGAACATGGATGCAAATAAATACTTACATTAACAACATTTATAAAAAAAAGCCATAAAAACATCAACAGTAAAAACCAATAACTACACGTAGTTTAAAATTTATCAAAAATCTCCTTTTTTGTGAAAATTCTCCTTCCATTGTGTGTTTAATTAATATTTTTTGTAATGTGTGTTTAATTAATATTTTTTGTACTGTGTGTTTAATTAATATTGTTTGTACTGAGTGTTTAATCAATATTTTTTGTACTATCTGATTAATTAATATTTTTTGTACTGAGTGTTTAATTAATAATGTTTGTACTGTGTGTGTCAATAAAGTTTCTTATGTGTGTTATAATTGATTATTCATTCGACAAGGATGTTTTGGCTCATAGCGGAAATCGGAACTACGCACTTGCATGACATTGACATGGGGATATGAAATTAGGGCTAGCAAAAAATCTCCTGAGTTTTATGGAAGTTGAAGAAGTCGACCGTAATTCAATTGAAACTTATAGAAAACGTTGTGAAACTAAAAATACGGAACCCTAAAAATATAGATATTTGGACGAACCTTTCGTCATACAGTGACGGTGATAATTCTCAAGTAGTATGCAACCTACAAATAACAACCTACCTCTTGAATCAGGGCAACTCTTTGCCCTGATTCAAGAGGTTGCATCATCATCATCATCAGGCTACATTAGTCCATTGCTGGACATAGCCCTCCCCTAATGAGCGCCATAGCGCCCTGTATTCAGCTTGCCGCATCCAGCATCTGCCTGCAGTCTTTCGCAGATCGTCATCCCATCTGGTTGGAGGGCGTCCTACACTACGTTTGCCGAGTCGCGGTCTCCACTCAAGAACACTTTTACCCCAGCGGTTTCGGTTCTTCGTGAGATATGGCCAGCCCACTGCCACCAAGAGGTTGCATACTACTGCTTATAATAGTAAAGAGTAGTCGAACCAATAAATGAAGCACATTTTATCGCATACATAACTAATACATCGTCATTGGACCGTCAGTTGCGCTAGGAGCTTGTGGACGTGTGCACTAACGTGTATCAGACATTTCCGTTATGTATGGAGAACGAGCTAAGGTTAGTGAAGAAGGATTTATGTATCTTTTTTAAGACCAGTAATTGACCGGTAAATTTCTCAAAAACCTTTTTAAAAATTACTTATTTTCTTTGTGATAATTTTCTACTTCTGATAATTGTCTTAATTGCAGGAGCGGGGCGTTCATGCCCCGGCCCCCGCGCCCTTCACTACTTCGAATACTGTAGTGTTTACGAAAAATTTATCTACGTTACTTAATATACAGTTTCGTTTTGTCGGATCAAATAAAGCTGTAATTTTGATAATATAAATCAATCTGATCAACATACGACTTTGGATTTGGTATATAAAACGGAGCCCACAAGTGTTTATGGGTTTCTGAATTTCGGCCGTTACGGAGTCGATTAAGTTCGAGATCTTAGCAATAAAAATGTTGAGTACATCAATTTCTCCATGAATACGTTTGGCAACGTCGCCCAAAAATTGCGCCGTTGCCACTCCAGGCATGATCTATGCAACCGGAGTCGAGTAATATGGGGGAAAAGGTGGAGTCAGGAATGCACGGCAGTCGGGCTGGATCAACTTAGTGCCCAGGTTGGTATTTATATAGATATATATATATATACAGGGTTTAAAAAGACGTCTAGACGTCGTAGGTACAGCATCCCAAAACACAACCAAATCCAAAAGGATTTTCCGAAAAAATCATTATATCCGGAGAAAACAGCGTTTGAAGATCACTGTTTGCGTATGTACTGGGCGCGTTTTTATACGTAGATTGCTGGATTTTGAGTTTTAATTGTTTTTTTCTTTTATAAATGAAATGATTAGGTAGGTATGGTCTTATTATGTTGTACTAGTAGCAAAAAACTAGAAAATAAAATAAAATGACGTAGCTAAGTCAAACATTTTTTTGAGTTTTTTTTTCGATAAATATGTTCAGAATCATGGTCCGATTACAATCTCTCAGTTTTCGGTAGCAGTCTTTTTACACCCTGTATAATATATATATTTTATTTAACCTATACTGTCCCACTGCTGGGGAAAGGTCTCCCCCAACTCTTTAAACTATCTCTCTCCTTTGATAGGTTCCACCACCCACTATGAAAAGAGTCGAGGTCGTCTCTCCAGCGCGGTTCCTTGGCCGCGGTGTCGCGGTGTCGTCTCCCTTCAGGTTGCCAGGTTGTTAAGATTGGCCCATTTTTCGCTGTGCATCCGGCTTACCTGCCATATATATAGTCCTGTATAGTGCTACATAGTCCATAGTCCTGCCTAATAGATAAAATAGATTACATATTAATAAAACAAATTTTAAAATTGTGTCTCTAATAGGTTAAATAGGGAGTTTTATTTACATTTAAACTAGCGTCAGTCCGAGGCACACTTCTTCTAAAAGCATCGCAAGTTAACACGTCTATTCCTCAAGGGTCTATTCCTCAATAGGTCTATTCCTCAAGGGTCTTGAGCTCAGATTGTTAGTTTGGAGCTTGGCATAGTATCAAAAATTAAAAAGTATGTGGATTGATTTAAATAAAGCTTGGGGTCAGTAAAAAGCAGTCCTACTAAATTTATTATTGCTTTTTTAATTTAGCCACTGTACTTATCACTTTATATTGTTACAGGTCACCCTATTTGACGTTTGGTCTAGTCACCCATATATCCATTTAGCGATTTTCCCAGCGCTTACTCATCCATTAGCAATATGTCATACATTCCTCTTAGTTCCCATTGACATATTTAATGCAATCTGTCATCAAAAGGGCTATTATCATGAGTAGGTCTTTTAAATTCCTATGTACGACCAAGGTTGTTCAGGTATTAATGAACTGAGGAACCTAAGCACTAATATTGCATAACTATGATTACATGTACTTAGTATTTTGTGTTTGGAGTTTTTGCATAGAGTTGAAGTAAATGAGGTGTAATCAAAAGTTTATCAATAAGCAATAAATATTAGGATATAATATGCGATAGTGGCTAGCATTCAATGAGTTTTGAGGCCACCTGAAGACCTTCGGCTATCATGACTTTACAGCCAGAACTGACAATTTGACCATTACACCGATGCAAGAAAACGCGAAATTACACGCCTATTCATTTTGTGCAAGAACTTACGCCTACGTTAATAAATCTAAATCTAAGTACATTGTTTAGGCGAAGAGCTTATTTTCGTCTCTTTTAAATACCATTTACACGATACCATTCTGGCATACCATTATTGCTACTTGATACAGAATAATAGCTCTAGCTCAGTTGAGTTTGAGAAAGCAAGCGGAAAAAATGGTATGCCAGAATGGTATCGTGTTAGCTTTTTACTTTATTGAGAAATGAAAAGTCTTATCAAAATTTTCGCTTCTGACGGGATTCGAACCCGCAACGATCAGACAATCCTCCTAAAGCTGGAGTGCCTTACCATTCGGCCACAGAATCCATGTCGTCACAATCGTTTTCTTTATGCCTGCAAAACAAGCCAAGTGCACCAACTCGAATTATATAACCAATCAATAACCAACCTAGATACAGTGACCATCGAACCTTCGTACCGTTATTTCACGCGGTGTGAATACATAATGTCATAGCAATAGTTAGGTTGGCTAACTGTAAAACGGAATTTCACTGTGTAATTGACCGTGAAGTTTTGGGTATAGCAGCACAGGTGAACAGTCATACGTATAGAGTAAAAAAAAACAGTATAATGTTGATAATACCGATATTTCCTAAAATCCAAATAAAATCGGGGTCCAGGGTAAATTTTTATAAAATAAATTATCTTATCTTATCTAATTTTACTCTACACCTTCATGCTTTTATCCTGAATGGCGTTGGCTTCACAAAGATTCTTCAATAAAAAAAAAGAACTCATTCCTTTCACACAAAATATCTGCATTCACACACACAGTACATTCATCTTTTTGTAGACCCCTGTCTGTGGTGATAGGGATAGGATTTGTAGATACAAATCTTAAGGCTTAGGCACTGTCTACGTAGTTTTTTTAAATTAAATAATAATAACATACGACCTCTGTGGCACAGTGGGCGAAGGTCCGCCTGCGACGCAGAAGGTTACGGGTTCGATCCCCGCCGCGGAACAAATGTTTGTATGACCTACAGATATTTGTCTCGGGTCTGGGTGTTTCTATCTATAATACGAGTATGTATGTATTTACAAAAAGTATATAAGCAGCATAACAGTCATGTAGTGCCCATAACACAAGCTCTGCTTACTTTGGGGCTAGATGATGCTGTGTGAAAAGTCCAGCATTATTTATTTATTTATTTATACAACATTTAAACGTAGCCTGCTAAAATCATAACCTCTCTTTGTTATGTCGTGGTCGGCTTAAACCGAGTAGCACAGAATACAGACTGATAGGAGTAAGATTTTGTTAAGGCTCAATGCACATTGAATTGGCAGCGAGGCGACGATCCGTTTTAATAACAAGACGACGAGATGTTATAAGATATCTCGAGCGGCCTCGCGAGCAGTCTCGTGCGGCCGCGAGCTGACGCGCGTCGGCGAGCCGGCGCCGCGGCGCGAGCGTTTGTTCTTATGGTTTATAATGTCTTGTTATTAAATATGATCGTCGCGTCGCTGCTAATTCAATGTGGCTTGAGCCTAAAAGCTGACTATAGCAGAACCATATTAGGAAGTACACTATAAAACGCGTAAACTAAAGCAAAATGTTTACAGGTGTAGGATTATCTCAAATCTTTGCACAACTAAGATCACATCAATGCATTACAAAACATAGAACAGTCTATCACGTTTTCCGCGTGGGGTGTTTGTTCTAGTTACTTGCTCCAGTTACTGTCACGTTTCATTGCCACTCCCTTCAATTGTGCAATTTGGTTATAGCATAATTTGTAATAAAGGTTTTGTGATCTCGTGCTGGCTTTTGTCCACAGCCCCGGTTGCATTACACAAGCTATGATAATAAGACATTTATAACATCACTATTAGACGTTGTACAGAACCTATGTTATATTCTTTTTCATAGACTGTATAGTAGAATCAATTTTAATCGAAGCATTAGTTTATAATCGCGTTGAAGATATATAAATACGCGTCTGATTATTTTGAAATACATAAATCAATATACTCTTTTATAGGAGCAAATAAATCTTGATAGGGTTTATATATTTGAACCATTTGGGGTTGAGACCCTAGGTCCGTGGGGGTTCTGGAGCCCTTCGGGTTTTCAAAATTCTTTCGAAGTCTGGTCGAAGCGACGCGTGATCCGAGAGCTGGCATATTTTTGGCGCAAAGGATCAGCATTGCCATCCAGTGTGGTTATGCCGCCAGTGTTTTGGGCACTATCTAGCTATCTTTAAATCGTTTCTAACGATCCTTAGATAGCTTGACTAATCCTGTTGTATTTTGTAAATATATGTAAAAAATATGAAGTAGCTTAATTACTCTTTTTACATTAAACTAGTAGTAGTAAGTATTTTTAGTTTTATAACGGAAAACAGAACTGCAGAATATCATAGAGCCAGAATGTAATACAACACTGCGAAACCTCACGTCCCTATCGGGCCCTGTACCATAATGCTGCCTCGTATTCCACGTGCATCTATTTAGTTGTCCCGGTATCAGGTACCAAAGCCGCCGCGGTATCTGCTGCGGTGATCTTCAAGCTCACACGGCGAGTAACTCGCTGATGAGTAACTAGCTGCTAGTATTGTTTATATGGATGGTGAATTTTAAGTTGTAGAACTATGGACAAGAAAAATATCTAAATTAAAAAAATGGTTGTCTGTAAAGTAGGAGAGAGACGGATGTCGAACGCTGCCGAACGCAAAGGCCGATTGTGCTTCTTTGTCGCTCGTTCCGCGCTCTCGCTTGCACTTCAAGCCTTACATGGAACGCCTCAGAGCGAGGTAACGCCGCATGGAACGCCTCAGAGCGAGGTAGCGCCGCATGACGTCATGTTTTTGCGTGCGTGCAGCCGGCTCTATCGAATTATAAGACGTTGTCACGTCAAAAAGTTATGCTCGCAGGATTGACACATAGATGATACACTATATTGTTTGACACATAACATTTAATGACGATTTGAAACACTCTGGCTTATTTAAACTACAAAACTTGTAGCTAAAGAGCGCACTTAAAAAAAAATGCTCGTTACATTTTAAACAAGGGTTTCAATTCCATATAAGTTACACAAAATGCGCTATAAAAATTAATAAAAAATCCCACAAATTAAGACTGGACATTTTTTTTATACAATTAATCACAGATGTCCATTGTGGCATGGATATAAATCCATTGTTCAAGTTGCCAACATGACATGTGACGTTACAGGAACTTAGACTTCCTAGTTCTCAATTAAGGTTTATGAATGGCGCGTCTGATTGTGTGTGAAACTAACTGTGACTTCAGTTACAGTTAGATACGGCACCGTTTTGAGAATCCTAATGGTTACTAGAAGATACGTGGTGTTATTGTGTTTTTTAGAAAACCTGGTTACAACAAGGTGTAAGCAAGGGAAACATTTAAACCAATTTGAATGTACGAAATAAAGTTCTATGAAGTCTTATGGTAGTTGTCACAAGAGAGACGAAAACTTAGAAGTTTCTAGCATACTTAGATACCACGGATCTTCAGCTTTCTGAAGTAAGGTGCAATAGACGATTGTGCAGGTTTGGTAGAGTAAGCGAGATAGCACGATTTTAGGCGTCATAAAAAAATGGGCTCTGCGCAGCTTCTTCAGAGAGCTAAAGAACGATTGTGCGTATTATAAGTAAAGTTTTTCGAAATATAAAACCTCAAATTGTTTCCAACAATTTAATTAACAGAACCATGTTTACGACATCTCTGACGAAAGTGCGACTATGCCTTTCTCTTTCTAGCTTATGAATGTACCGCTACGGTAGAGTGAGATTACCCAACAATGTAATTAGAATATACTTTAAGGCTAAACCTGAAATTTGTATGTTAATTTCAATGCAATATTGTGTGTTCTAATTAGTTAGTTATTGTTGCTTAGAAAGAGTGGTCGTGCTGTGTTTTGTGAGCTGTGTGGTGAAGTGTCCAAAATGGATTTGAGAAATCATAAGTTGTTTCGGTTTAAAAAGACGAGTCTTTCGCGGTCTTCGTCTATGTCTGTTTCTACTCCAAGGTAATTAAAAGTAACTAAGCTACTACATTTACATATATTTACAAAATACAACCGGATTTGTCAAGCTATCTAAGGATAGTTAGAAACGATCTATAGATAGCTCAACTGATCCAGGTCACTGTCAGTCGGAAGCGTGCCCAAAACACTGGCGGCATGGATGGCAATGCTAATCCTTTGAGCCAAAAATGTGCCAGCTCTCGGATCACGCGTCGCTTCGACCAGACGCCAGATAATAAAAATTAAAAGTTACTCAAGTATTTTGGTAGTTTGGTAGGAGGTGGCAAGAGATTGGTGGATAGGAAGAAAAACTTAGGGAAATCTTTGCCTAACTGAGCTGACTGAAAATCTAGTAAGTATTCAGTTTTAATCGCATAAATTTCAACCAACGTTGGTCTAAAACATCATGATTCATGAAAAAGATTTCATGTGTCAAATGGCTTAAAGAGAACATCTTACGGCACTCATAATAATGGATGTAATACATAACTTCTTCTTATCGTGTCATTATTTCTTTCGAACAATTATGGTATGTTTACACGATACTATTCTGGCATACCATTCTTGCCTCCTGCCACAGAATATAAGCTCTTGCTTCGTTAAGATTGAGAAAGCAAGATGCAAGAATGGTATGCCAGAATGGTATCGTGTGAACGGCGTCCTGTTTGTAAGCATTAAAATCGTTATTTTCATCACGAGACGATAAAACGACTAGACCAATAATTTATTGTCTGCAAAGAGAAAACTTACTTTAATTGATTAAATAACTCATAAACTCACTTTAAATCAATTTATCATCATATGGAAAAAAATGCAATTTCACATTTTGTGAACAAAACCTTTTTTTTGTGTATGTGCTAATTGTTAATGTCTTTTGCTTGCCCATGATTTTCCTCCTTGACTTATTATTAGGAACGTTATTATCTGCAAATCTGAACCGCTATTTTGCGGGGGTTACCTGTTTACGGTTTTACACCTTCATAATAGAATCAAAAACAAATCTTTAAAATAATTAACCAAACAATAGTCTGAGCTAGGTTTTACTAATTCTCAAGGTTTTAGCATTAGTACTTTAATAGCAAGACCATTCTCACGACCGCAATCTCAACAAAAAGTATTAAGGTAGGTATGAGTAAACTCCTTGTAGGGGACTCCGTTGGGTCTAATTGTGGAACACGTTCTAGATTCCGTCAGGGGTCAGCAAGCCTTAAGAAGAAATGCTGCGAAGGTTTCTAGAGCTTGTGAAAATGGAGCATCATTAAATCCTATTCATTTATATGACTTTGATGCGCTTGGTAAAAGAGCCATTGGCGAAGAATATACTGACTTTCAATGATAAGGTTGCGAGTTCAAATTCCATGCATTAATTTCGCGTTTCGTAAAAATATGCACATTACCATGAGATTTATACGGTGAAGCATGAGGAAACTCGCAGCTTATCCATCTTCACTGTATTTCCTGTAGATAAGGCTGATAAGGCTGAAAAGAGTCTTAAAAACTGGCAAGGAGCACCCACGGTGGCACGATAGCAATATAAGCAAGAGGTTTTTAGTCAGCTCGTAAAAAATACCACATTTAACTGTATTTGGTGTGTGTCACGCATGACACTTAAATTCGCAAACCACGAAATCTGATCTGAATCAGATAAGAGCATCTTGTAAAATATAGGCGATTCAACTAACGGTATGTAGACATACTTGATCCCTTGACATTTAAACGATTTAAGAACACAAGTTTAAAACTAACGGCAGGTGCCTTTTACTAAAACTTTATCAAACATGCGTGAAAATATGGTGAATATGTAAGTTTTCTAGAAAAAAAAAATTATTTGTACGGCTTGTACGTACACTAATTAAAATTTTTAGCTCTTATGTACCTTTAAAATGTCTAAAACAACTACCTACCAAAAATACCTAGTATTTTTATCATGTTCACCAGTAATTCAAAGCGTTTTGAGTCCACTTTTATCATACGCACTGCCAAATTATGGAACTCATTGCCGGGTATCGTATTTCCCGCAAAGTACAATATTGTGGTCTTCAAATCAAGAGTAAATAGCTTCCTTCTGGGAAAGCATGCTCCATCTTAGACCTCACTACTGCTTAACATCAGGCAGAGGGAGGTCAAATGCTGACCTATGTAATTAAAAAAAATAATTATCAGAATTTTTGCAACAACAACATTTTTGTCCAATTTTATTTTTTAAGACCTATATTTATACGTAAGTGAATTTGAAATTTGACACAGTTCCTTAAAAGATATTGATCAATACAAAAACCTAAACAACCTCTGATTGCAGGAACTGCATCGTTTATAATTACACCTAAATGCACTCAGAGAAGATCTCTACTCAATTGACGTCACATTATGCACGAACTAATAACATAATTGCAATTGTAGCTTAGAAACAAAAATATCTACAATAAACACTGGTATTTATCGTAAGTCGTCATAGATAATAATCTATGACGACTTACGAATTTATGAACTAGCTGTGCTCGCGACTTTATTTGCGTGTGCGGTACACATTAGTTTTCCCGGTTTTCCCCGCGTAAATCTCGATCCCGTGGGAATGCTGGGATAAAAAGTCAGGAAGGCAGAAAAAGTTTGTTTGTGTTTTATAAACATGCTTTATCTTAGACCTAACTATTGCTTAACATCAGGCAGAGTGAGGTCAAATGCTGACCTACTTAATAATCATATCGTCACTTATCATAATACACTTGCATAAACATAGTTATTATGAAAATCATAGACAGTGTAGTGTGAGCGCGCAAGACACATTAATTTTATTATATTTAGAATTGATGATACTTATTGATTATTGCATAAATATACAAATCTGCTATTATCTATTTTGGCCAATTTTTCCAATCTATATTGCCCGTATACCTACATCTTTCATCGTTGCCCATCTGTGGGACAGCTACGGAAAAAACAACAACTACTTTCTAAAAACCTGTCATCATTGTCAAATATTTTTGCAGCAAAACGCTATATTGAGCCTAAACACACATAAACCTGTAGAGATTCCATCTTAACCACAAGAAAGTGATCCAAGATAGTTTACCTAGAAATATTTTAATGAGACTATCTTCCTTCCTTCCTTATCGAAAGCTTTTACCCCACTTCTGCTATTGCTAGTGCTATGAGTCAGTACCGTTAAGAATAATGTACGTGTGTTTATGCGATTATTACAAGCTTTTGTTTTTTGAGTTGAAAGAGCTGCGCGATTTTTTATTTCATATCCAAAAGTGATACAATTCATTTCATTCGCAAATCATTGAACTCTGACTATAAAGGTATATAATAATTATACACAATGACACTCAATATATAAGCTTTATAGCATAGAAAAAAAGTTGTTGTTTATGATAATAGTAAATACAGTCCTGAGGGGTTACCGGTGATTAACAAATAACCTTGTATCCATACTAATATTATAAATCTGAAAGTAACTCTGTCTGTCTGTCTTTTGTTACGCTTTCACGCCCAGACAGCTGAACAGATTAAGCTGAAATTTGGCATAGGTTGTATCCCAGGGAAGGACATAGGCTACCTTTTATCCCGAAAAAATGAAAAAATCCCGAGGGACCGCGGGTCACACCGCGGGAGCGCAGCTAGTATCTTATAACAAAGAGTAAAAAAAAGTACGTGAGTGTCGTGGAACGCTCGGTAGGAACGAATCAAAGAGTGCTTTTCTATACTGGGAATATAATAAATTAATTGTCAATTAGGTATCCTAGAAACGCTCTTCCGTACTAACAATGTAACAATCTTAGGACTGTGTCGCGGCTGCGCATTTTGCACTGTGACGATTTGCCATATACATGTGTCGTGACGGTAAAATAAAACATTTTTTTTCCAGCCTGTCTTTTCTAACTTTGATATCGTCCGAAAAGGAACTTCGTTTTAATATATACATATTTTGAAAACTATGTGAAGTGCGTTGAAGTCTTTTATAGGACATTAAGGATTTCTTAAGTTTCGTACGTAATAAAAAACGCTTTAACTC
Organism: Epirrhoe tristata; assembly: GCA_951394285.1. NCBI lineage: Eukaryota > Metazoa > Arthropoda > Insecta > Lepidoptera > Geometridae > Epirrhoe > Epirrhoe tristata. The sequence continues at coordinate 10,363,171 of OX596137.1, read as the reverse complement.
TTTATTTGGACCAAAGTACATAAAGATGACCATTTGTCGTTATTTGCACTGCGTCTAGACATATTTCGGACTCTGTTAGAGATAATAATCTCTCAGCTATTTTATGCTATTATGAATTTTAATGTGATACAATAAGATTCAAAATAGCGGAGCTAGACAGTGAATTAGATGTTACGTGCTCAGTTTTAGTGGTTTTATAGAGTTTGTTGTCACCGGAGATTCCCATATTTGTTTAATTCATTTATTCCTGAGCATAATATGAGCGTAGTAGATAAGTAAAAGAACACTTTTTTCTACTTCACACTTTTTCTATTTCATTTTACCGTCACGACCGTCACGTCACGAAATCGTCACAGTGCGAAGTGCGCAGCCGCGATCAGACCATTGATTATTACATTGTTAGTACGGAAAAGCGTTTGATTACTCTTTGCTTCATTCTAACTGAGTGTTCCACGACACTCACATACTTTTTTCCTCAAATCAAATGGGAAATAAAGTTATTTGAAACTTGAGCATCATAGGACTGTCATAAAACTTGCTTTCACATTCAATTTCGAATCGTCTCTGAGAACTAAATCGTCCTGAAACTACAAATGTATCCGATTTCCTTTATTTTTTTACTATACACGTTTATTTTTTCAAAAATAGTAAATCTTTAGCTCTTAAAGTCCTCCTACGCCTCTTTCTCGCAAAATATCTTATTATTTTTATGATTTTAACTTTTTCATAAAGTAATTTGTGTGGTCTCGTAAAATGTTTATTGGTCAAATACTCTCTGGATAGCTATGGTGGCTTTTAAAAACCTAGTTTATGACAATACTCAATGATTTCAGCAACAACTAGATTGAAAAATAAATTTTGTGTATTTTATGAATGAAAAGAGGATAAAATACTTCTTGCAGGTTTAAATATTAAGCTTGTATTACTTTACCTTATACCTCTGTGACTGTAAGGTGCTATAAAATAAAAACAACTAGGTACCCGCGACTTCGTCAGCAGAATAACATACTTGAAAACATCTAAATAGAACTGAAATCTGCAAGAATCTTCTGAAACTTTAAAAAATGCTATAATAGCGACCTCAGCCATAGGTTAGCAACGCCAACTCCCCATACAAACTTTCAACCCTCATTTCACGCCCTCCATGATTAATATAGAGATTTTTTCTGTCATAAGAACCTTCTCCTGACAATAACAAACACAACAAAAAAAATAGTGAAATCGGTCCAGCCGTTCACGCGTGATGGCGTGACCAAGGGATATAGGGATTCATTTTTATACATAGAGATTTTAACTATTCGCTTAGGCTTACTTTTTTGTTGTTCAGCGTTATTTTTATAACGCGTTTTAATTTAATAACTAATAAAATAAGCTACTTTTGATACAACATTTTAGACAAAACCCTTTGCGTGCGTGTCCGCCTCTCACTTATTATTATTACTCTATGTTACATGTTACTTATATGTACGTATATAATAATAGTTTTGCTACACTATTTAATGTGCATCTCACATTATAATGATCTTTAAGTAATAGTTGTGTGGTTCCTCAAACTGCCTTCTATCCACGTCAAAACATAGTCCGAGCTCCCGATATCAGAAAGTTTTCTTTACAATATTTATATATTTTGGCTAAAAATATTTTTTATTTTATTATTTCCTATTGAAAATGGTTGCAAAGTTTTAGTTGTCTCGGTGGTTTCCTTCGCAGATAGTGAATTGATTTTGATGAATATAAACCTACTTACATAATATAAAATAAAATATTTCAGCGCGATTTTTTTTGCTTAATTTTTTTTGCTGATAAATATTATTTCAACTATATAAATAACTTTTGAAATCTACGGGTGAGTCTGTTAGGTAAGGTCATTTACTCATAGCTAAAACTATCACTATGTTTAAGGTGAGTGTACTCTTTATTGTTAAGTTAAGATGGTACACTGATTGCATTTCCTTGGGCCGATGGAAGTTCTTAAGTGCCGTAAATTATTTTTTCTATTAAAATGTAGGAAGTTCAAACCTTTCCATCATAAAAATCTTTAGAGATTCCAATCGACAGTACCCATAGCACTAGCTTCCGTTTAAGGTTATTATAGAGTCTGTCATAAATTCATATAAAATGTATATTTTCAAGTTGCATTGGCTTAACAAGAACTTGAGAATTGATTTAGTTAAAAACTTGTGCCTACACGATGACAGTTCAATAATAAATTCGAAAACGCGTTAACAGTTTTGTATTTTATTACGTTAAATAATATTATGTTTTATTTATTCATTTAGTGTTGATTGCTATACTAAAATGATTATAGGTACCTACTTCTCATACATTTTTAATTTTCACGTTTTGAATTTCTGACTTTAATTTATTCACAGAAACTAAGCTACTACATATTTACATATATTTACAAAATACAACAGGATTAGTCAAGCTATCTAAGAATCGTTAGAAACGATCTATAGATAGCTCAACTGATCCAGGTCACTGTCAGTCGGAAGCGTGCCCAAAACACTGGCGGCATTACCACGCTGGATGGCAATGCTGATCCTTTGAGCCAAAAATGTGCCAGCTCTCGGATCACGCGTCGCTTCGACCAGACGCTCTGAAAGAATTTTGAAAACCCGAAGGGCATTTCTGAATTTTGCTAAAACTATTTTGGCGTAGGTCTGTTTCTGACTCCTTCACGCAATAACTACAGAACGGATTCAGATAGAAAAGTAGCATTATACCATGGATTAGCGGAGTAATATGGCAAAAACTTAGTGCCCTTACTATAAGGTTGAAAATCGCCTGCACCTGTTCTTGTCATCTATCTTCCTATCACTTTCACTGGTAGTCGACGCGTGAACAATACAAACATTTTACGAACTTGTCAAACCTGTCACTGTCACATCCGGATTGAGTGCAAATAGGAACAAATCATTATTCCATAGAACAAAATAAGCAGCTGGTGTTCATAGCTATACTTTTTTTTAAAGTTTACATAAACAAAAAAAAAGAAAAAGGCTTTGTCGCTGAGCGACTATACCGCCCAATCAGTAACATCTTAGCTTAGTCTTCTTCTTCTTCTTTTCAATAATGGCAACTAACTGTATTAACAGTATAGCCCTGCCAATGTATAGCTATGTGACATGAATACATAGCTATCTTGACGCCACTGTACGAAAAACATCCGAAAAACACACAACATCATCATCATCCGCTGTTTGCCCACCGCTGGGCATAGACCTACTCCATTATATGTCATTCCCTCCGAGTACGAGCTAGCTTCATCCACGCCTTGCTCCCTATCCTCTCAATATCTACCCATCTGGCTGGTGGTCTGCTTGCACTACTTGTCCCTAATTCTTCCGAGGTAGCTAATCTGTCAAGGCTATCAACCTGCTATCCTTACACCTGGCTAAGTACCATGCCCATTTGCGCCGTGTCCGAATTTTCTTTGTTTCCGAATTTCGGTGTTCCTAATGTTATGGAGATGGCTACCTCTCGACGTAACCAGCTGTTTTGAAGTATTACACAGAGGCAGGCGTATTCCTATCCCCGCCTATTGTGTCATAGATTAGATGTATCTATGAATGCGTAATGAAGCCTAACCCGCAGGCGATTGCCTCGATATATCGATGAGATTATTAATCATGCATTTCTTAATACTTTAGAAACATTGGTATTTTTATAACTGTGATTAGAAAATACCTAAAAGTAAGTAAGTTCGTATGAGTCAGTGGCCAACTCAGTGGTCATGGCTTAGCGACTAAAATAGCTGGGACCGACAATTTAACGTGCCCTCCGAAGCACGGAAGCGCTCAGATGAAAATGCCACTGGCGGTCACCCATCCACTTACAGACCATTTCGAACGTTGCTTAACTTCGACGATCTATCAAGAACGACTAAGCAAGCACGACCACGAGCGCTTCTCATGAGAACCACGAGAGAAAATACGAATATAATACAAATAAGACATAAAACTGAGAAAGTCGAATCAGCTGGTTGTTTCGTTTTTTTTTTAGATCGTCTGTTCTGGCAACGCGACTGATATTAACGCGACGCATCTTCCGTCAGATGTAAACCGACCCTTATGCATAATATATCATTTATTTAACTCATATCCCACTATATTTTGACTGTTTTATCTCTTCAATTCTGCGCTTACTCCACAATTCATTTTGATAATTCCCGCCGTTTTTATAACTCAATTAAATAGTTCAAGTTATTATGACTTTTAAAACTTGCAAAAGTTTGTTCATTACATAACTTTAAGCTTTTTTTTATACGATATGTTTATCCTAATGATGCAGTTTTACGAGTAGGTAGAACTAAATCAATAGCAAATCTAGTGGGTCGGATTGACGTGGGCGATACAATGAAAGACTGACACATCTACAGGTGCTTATTCTTTGTATTAATAGATGTAAAGTGTTCGTTCAGCTGTTACAAGAAGATAGTGTGTCATATCTGTACACCTACTTATCAATGATGTAAGATTTACAGCGAATAAATTTATTGAAACTTATAAATATTAATGTATTGTTTTTACTATGTGGCTTTAGACTCCCAGATTAATAGGTAGATGAGAGTTCAATCTGATAGAATATGTAAGTTGGAGATGCAGTTATGATCCAGTTTGTTTAATTGTTTTGTTTGCTGTGAGGCATTACGATAAAATCCACAACATGAGTTTCTCTCTTCTTATTTAAGGATTTACTCCTTGTCGGCACAACTGATGAATCCCTCTCCATGTATCTCTTTCCACGGCTGCTTCCTTGACATGAGTTTAATGATAAAAAAATAATGATATTCAACTTCACAGGTAATGTAATGAACATCTTTTGTGTAGTGTAGATGCCGATAAAGGAAGGTATTGATGCTGGACAAATTTACTCATTTACTTCTTACACAAAATATACATGATGTTTGCTTGGTCAATAGTCATCTATAAGTTGGTCTTCTTCTTATGGAACCAGTTCTTTTGAAGCCGTGTGGTGCAAGGATTTTAAGTGCGCCTCAAAGAGGCTCCTTTCGTGCACTTGACACCTATTTTTTACAAGTTGGTAAATGTCTAAGAATAATCATTACGTGACGACCTATTGCAAATACTTTCAAAACATATTCGTATGAAAAGACACGGGTCAAATCTTCAGACTAATTTAAATTTGGAGTCACAGGTGCAGTTTAAACTTTAACAGTATGTAAATAAGGGCCAAAATCAGAGTTGTCACCAAAATGTTAATAAGGATACATCGACATTTGAGTCCGAAAGCGTGAAAAATATTTCAAAAGAGTGTGTTGTGAAATATTTCGCTTAGGCTAGATCCGTGGATAATATCTGTGAAATTGTGTTCGGCTATGCGTTGTAAAAATGCGTAAACCTGAAATACCAAGGTTATTTTTCAAAATCTGTGTATTGCCTATTGTTTTTTATCGACTTTGAATAATACGAAGACTTCTCTTGACGCATGTTTTGTTATATACTATTGAGTACTACTATTACTATCAGTCCATAGGCCTACACTGTTCCATTGTTGGGCAAAGGCCTCCCCCCATTTTCCCCAGTCACTGGTAATATAAATCTATTTTTTTACTACTACTTACTACGCAAGCGATGATTTCTTTTGTGTTGGTATCTAGCTAGCCAACTACTTATTAAAATATTCAACTAATTTCCTAATTCACTATAAACAAAACATCAAACCTAGCTGCAGGCTTAAAACTAACAGACTGTCACAACTCACCCTATAGTCATCATCTAAAATTAAATGGAAATTATAATTTAGTCACCGCCTCCGGGCTCAAAACAATAATTACAAAAAGCTTTAACATGGAAAAAACTATTGTAATATAAGCGACCATGGATATTCAGCAAGACCGAACAACCGAAATGTTAAAAAAAAAACTCACGACTGTATCCCAAGGTGCGGTAAACATTCGTGAGGAAACCAGTTAGTGTTATTATAGGCGGCGATGGGCTTGCAACCTGTCACGTATGGAATAAGTACTAACTTCTGCAAGATGTGGGCATGTATCAATTATGGGTTTGGACATGCCTCTGACTACCCCCCTTAGACATCTTCAAAGGATCTGGAATAAGTAAAAACGAATGATAAATGATCCATATAGGAAAAAAATCTAGTTTTTGTAGGTTCAACAGTTTGGTTTCAAAAACCAACTATGGTATAGAACTTCGACGTTACTTTGACAACGCCCTTTTTTTCGTCGTATAACTAGTTATTTGGAACCAGTGTGGGGAAAGGATAGCAACATTTTCCACAAGTAGTCAACGCCCATGGACATATGAATCTTGAATGCAGAGCAAAATGTAAACATCATTAGAGAGATACAGTTACTTGATCCAGTTTAGTTTTCCTAACATAAATGTCACGCTTACACCTACCAGTCATAACAGCAGTTCTACCTCTGATCTATGACATCACTACCACGTGCTACGTACCTACCGTAGTAATTGACCGGGAATGCCTTCACGATATTAAAGAAAATAAGAGTTGAAACCTGTTGCGCACTGTGCTCCCGTAATGGCTTAGCGGGATTAATAGGGATGGGCATTGATATATCGATGAAATGCCAATAACAGTGCTAATAAATCAACAAAATTGAGATACCTAGTAAGTATAAAAATACTTTTTATGTATTTTTAGTTGGGTTTTGACTAAATGTGCTATGTCCATGAATAATAAAGGTTAAGTGCAGATAATTATGTAATAATATTTATCTATTTACTTACATAGATATTTTCAATGTGAATAAATAAACAGTTAAACATACAACTTGTAAATCCGATAATTAAATTTCATTATGATCGTAATTAATATACAAATAAATAATAAACACTGAATAAGTGAATTATTTATTGAAATATTTAAACAAGTAGGTAGGTAAATGTTGAATCAAGATTCACATCACTACTTAATTACTTAGCAATTACAATTGCCAAAAACAATCAAAGTGTTTAAAACGTTTCTGTATTTCCAAATTATTAAAAAGGATAATTTAGGTAAACATGATTTCTTCATTGGTACATTACTTCGATTCGTACATTGTGGAATAGTTTAGCAAAAAGTGTCAGTAACAGTTTATCGCTCGCAACAGTGAGCCCAAGGTCTGTGTGTCTTGTGAAATTACACACCTTACTTATCAAAGTTACAAAAGATGCATTTAAGTAACAATTTTGTGCTAATCATTGCTCCAAATGCTTTCAAGAACATTAACGTTTTATACCTTAATGTTCGTGTAGAAACGGTTGAATTGCGATTCAACTTTAAGTAATTCCTACCATTAAGTACTAATTTTTATCGACATCGATAAGGTTTGCCCATCCCTCGGCTCTCGATATGGGTCATCGTTCTAGTAAACGAGTCCTACATCCTTGGGTCTGGTTACGTAACATTATGCTCATGTGTTATAGGTGCATGAACTCATCTTCGTCCGGTTGATCAGATGCAACTATGCGGTACTTTTTCTATTGCAATATAAACAAGTGATAACTACTTTTTTAACTCGATAGCGACACAACATTTTTTTTCTCAGAAAGTTACACTTTGTAGCCTTCCAAACCTTGATTCGTAGGTTCGAATCCAATCGTCCACTAATTATTTTCTGTGGCAAAAATTTAGGTTCACTCTCAAACTGTGAAGAAAAGCATCGTTGGGAAACTGGCATCGATATGCCAGTTTTTTTAGAACTTAAGCATTTTAGCGATTGTGTCAAGTGCACGATAGGGTGCCTCTTTGAGACGCACTTACCTATATCCTTTTACCACACTAGATCAAAAGAACTAAATAATGCTGGACATTTCACACAGCATCATCTAGCCACAAACTAAGCAAAGCTTGTACTATGGAAACCAGATAACTGATATACTACTTACATACTTTTTGTTTGTAAATAAATACATATTATATATAGATATAATAGAACATATATAGATATATGATATCTATATTATATCTATATATAGAATATATATAGATATAATATAGATAGAACTATACAGTGACACGGCAAGAAGAACAAAACTAAACAAAATTGTAGGTATAAATGTAATAATGCGGAAGTATCGTTAGAAATATTTGTTTTCAATTGAAAATAAACAAGAGTTGATCATAAATAACCAATCGGTTGTTACAGCCGATATTACATAAGATTCTTAGGGGAAAGAGGTTGCATGTTCTCTATCTAACCAAAATCAACGTGTTTAGATCTAACAATGTTATCTGGATCTGAAGGTACTTGGTACAGTGAACGACAAAATACATGTTTAGTTTACCTTACAACCCAAGCAAACTTGCTTTTTGTCTCAATGATTTTTGGCAACGTTGCTTTGCATTGACAGAAGCAACTTTCTGTTTTTTTTATTTCGGAGGGAATAATACTAATGGCCTATGAGGCCGTTTTAGTGTTACCGGACTAGACTTTCTAGATCGATATGCTACAGCTATATAAATGATACTAAACTATGATGTTTTTGAGTTCATATTAAGTGTACCTAATTAGTTTTTATGCTAAGAATTTTCTTAACATAAAGATTTAGTCTGCATTTAATTTATTACTTTTCTTTAGTCGACTGGGTCTATTACTAATTAAAAAATATATTATATTGTCTAATTTCAAATCCGTGTACAGATGTGTACAAAACGTACTCAAGATAAACAAGATGAAACACCATGGTTATAGATATGATACTTACTTATGTTTATTGAGCTCTTTTGTTTGCATTTAGGTTATATTTTGACTTTTTGTTTGGGGAAGGAATGCTAATATTCTATCTATAGGTATTTTTACCCATGCATAGATAGAATATTAGACATTCCTAGAGATTTGGATTCTATCTTCTTAAAAATACAATCGTTAGAAAAAAAATCTACAGTAATTTTGTTCTTTAAGTATTTTATCAGATATAATAATTTTAAAATGCTTGAGAATTCTAGAGAATACAAAATAGGAATTAAACTACTGACTTTTTTTTTAATTACTGACTAATTTTGTGAACTGTACTGAGGTCGATGCAATTATGAGAGCAAAATGAGCTGTGAAAGTACCTGACCCACTCAACAAACATGATGTAATTTATGTAACCAACAAGCTTGTATTGTCCGAGCCCAAAAGCTTCCGGTTGAACCAAATGTTAACTTAACTTCTGACATAAAATGAAAGGTCCTCTACTGGGCCTTAAACTATTTTGAAAGAAAATCTATTTTGCCGCGTTTGTGACCAGGAGGAAGACCTTTGAATTATCAAAGTCTTTTCTGTTCAAAGATTTACGGTCAATTTTAAACAAAAAAAAAGTCTTTTCATTTCATTTTTTCGTCTCTCATTTTCAAATTTAAAACAAATTAGGCAAAATACTCTTGTAAATCATACATTGAATCACGGCAGGAAAACTGGCACCTGTTTCAGTTGAGCAATTTGTATATAGTTTTTAATGCTTTCTCAACCGATTATATTGTATTTTGTAAATTTATATTTTATAGTAGCTCAGTTTAGCTGTTTCCTCGTGGCCATACTGTCAGTTTTTGCACCTCCTATAAAACAATACTGAATAGGAAACAAAAATATAGAACTAAGAATAAGGAGATTCTCTATGAGATAAAAAATAGAAATAGAAATGTTTATTTCGTCTCAAATGTTCCCAGTTTAGCTTCTACAAATCATAGCGTCTCAACAGCGAGTGAACAAAGCCTCGTAGCTTCCTTCCTGCAAACAATGTGTGGCATTGGATTCGACATTGGGGCTATCTGTGAATCTGACTGTTCCTCCCATTCATTCGCCCACGGAGTTTTGTTTACGTATCACTTGCTTAGTTTTAGCTCCTCAATGCTGATAGAGGATTTGATGCTAGCTATTGATTTAAAAAAATATGCACACACAAACACAACCTGTCACCCCAAACGCATAGAACATCTCCGTTTGAAGCTGATGAAACATCAATAAAAAAAAAGTACGTGAGTGTCGTTGAACACTCGTTGGAACGAAGCAAAGAGTACTTTTCTATACTGGGAATTAACAACTTAAATTAAATTGTCAATTAGGTAGGTATCCTAGAAACGCTCTTCCGTACTAACAGTATAACAATCTATGGACTGTGTCGCGGCTGCGCATTTCGCACTGAGACAATTTGACTTATACATGTGTCGTGACGCAAAAATATAACACTTTATTTTCGTCCAGTTCCCATCCGATACCGCCCGAAAAGGAACTTCGTTTCAAAAAGTTTTTTTTTAATCCTACTTCCTAATCCCTTGTTTACACATCTCCATAACCATTGTAGGTGCTACCAGATGCCAGCCAAGTGTGACGAGCTTTTTACCATACTAATGGCAAAACAACAAATCACGATAACTTTCACTGATCCCATTGTTCCGTTTCATAATATTGTTACGTGTTTAATCTACTATAGAGAGTTTGGCAGCCGAAGATACACGCAGTCTGTGGATATTTGCTAAGCAAAAGGGGATAATTATATTCAAAAGTTTTTTTTTTTATATATTGTGATTTGATGATATAATTATTCTACATATTATTTACAAGTTTTAAACAGGCAAGGAAAAAATCGTGAGGATAACCACAGCTTAGTAGTTGTCTTTCCTGTAGGCCGCTAAGCTGAGAGGATGGTTTAGGTGCTGGGCAAGCCTATTCCATCTCGAACAATGTCCTAGCACTACAATAGATGTAAAGACCTAAGTTTTTTTTAATAAGTAATAAGTTATAAAATGTTTAGCAAAACCCTATTTAGAAACAAACATTTCAATTCACTCTATGCGTGTATATTAAATAGCATCGTCATTTCGCTAAATTCGAAGACGATGTAAGTCACGAACCACATTACAGGCATCACGCTACGTTCTACGGCAATGTAATGTTTGTATGTAACGGTAAAAGGTATTACAAAACTATACGCGAAATACAAGTTTGTCGATAATGTTGCGAGTCCGAGAAAATATAAGAGTGATTATGAATTATGTATGAGAACTAGGATTGCCAAATTTAAAGAACATTTGAACCTGATCGCACACTCATCCACGCCGTACGCGCCGCAGTCATTTTTCTTTACAAAAAATGCTGATGGCGTCAGAAAATGCGGCTCGCTTCTGACGTCAGCAGCATTTTCTCTATTGATTTGACAGTTCGGCTCGGCTGGACTGCGCGACCACCCTCATAAGGTAATAAGGGTGGTCGCACAGTCCAGCCGAGCCGAACGAAATTATGTTTTATTGATACCTATCAATAAAACATAATTTCATCGTTCCAATATAATGTCGGTGAATTCATCCTGCTCTTAGGATTTAAGGAAATACCAATATTTTTAAGGTTGCTTCCGTATAGCATTGGTTCAGATTAGTTACAGACGTAAGCTTGACTTAGAATAGGATCACCATAGTATCCACGAAATTCTCTTAGACATTTATATTGAAAAGTGTAATCAAATCATCATCATCATCATCATCTCAGACTGGCAACACCCACTGCTGGGTATACCTAAGACTTATACGCCAGTCTCCTCTATCTTGCGCCTCTCGCGTCCAAACATTTCCTACGACCTTCACTATGTCGTCGACCCAACGTGCTTTCGGACGACCTCGATTCCGGTGGTCCGATCTTGGCCACCACTCGGTCAAAGATTTACTCCACCGGCCATTACCAAGTCTAGCCAGGTGTCCTGCCTTGCCGACGTCATAGATCTTGGTACGACGGCGGATCTCAGTATTTCAGACTCTATCTAAGAGAGTTATGCCGAGCATGACTCGCTCCATGGCCCGTTGTGCCACTCGTATTCGGTGCACAGTCTCCATGGTGAGCGTCCATGTCTCGGCACCGTAAGTCAAAACTGGGAGGGCACACTGGTTATACAGACGGCTTCAGGCACTGTGGAATCTGTTTCGAACGGAAGACTCAAATCAAATGCACGTTCAAATAATACATTATGTTGGTACATGCTCATATTTTCAGATATTTCAGATCAAATCTAGAAATTATTATTTATTTATCTATACATAAAATATTGAGTTGTCAACATAACTCATTTTCCCAGAACAGTTACATAATCTTCATGTAAAGCTCCGTTATATGTAAAACATTAATTTAAATGCAGATTTCGCTTCCATAGGTACTATATTGATACGTTTATCATCTCAGGATGTTACAAGTATGCTTGCGTCATTGATAAAAGCTTGAGTTTCTATGAAACGATGAACATGATATGACGATCGTGATAACTTTAATTTCCGCTGCTAAGTTGAAGCTTAAACTAAAATAATATACCTATTTAAATTAAACTAAATAGCTAGAGATAAAAAACAGTGTTCAAATCACCGACCGTAGGTAATGTGCCCAAAAGGCTGGCGGCATTACCTTGTTGGATGGATATACTTATCCTCTGTCAGAGGTAAGCACCAACCCTTTGGTCAATAGTGTTGTCAATCAACCTCTTGGATAATTCTCTGAAAAGGGAGCCAAAAACTTTAGGTCCATGGGGTCCAGAAGCGCTGGATATAGTTTTTACACCAAAAGGCAGAAATATATACCCATCGCCGATAGATATGTATTTCCGGCTTTTGTGATTTTCTACTGCTGCCGCCGCACCAGCTGTCCTGGAGGTTGCCGACAGATGAGAGGCCGCCAGCGTATCCACGCAGATAGCATCCTACTAACTAAAAGATACGGAAGAATTTCAACCGATACAATATTGTATCGAACTGCAATTTTTTACGTGTAAACAAACGGTCATCAGCAGCTAAAAGTCATAGTAAGTGTGACGCTTGATCGCAAAACGCTCGGTAAAATGAGCTTGCATCGTGTAATGTAAATACTCATTTAGGACACTTTAAAGAATGAAAAAACCGTTAAAGCAATAGAAGCCCTTTTTGGCATAAATAATTTAGAATGAGACCGTCATAAAGCAGTCGGTTTATCTCAGAAAACTACAAATTTAATCTGAGCGCATCGACTCTTCGATAAGATGATATCTGCGATCTTTAATTTGTTACTTCACACGTTATTTTGTTTTTGCACACGATTGTCTGTACCTATTTAATGTTACATCGAATTTAATTCGATTGATCTGATAAGAAAACGTTTCTAATCAAGTTGTCTGTAAAAAATACAGATGAGTATTCAAATTATCTTACAATACAAAACATTCAACCTTATTATTATAATTAAATGATTGAGATAGTGCGAGAGATTGAATACACACAATGATTTAGATATATAAAAAAAGATTGTTGGTTTAAATGAAAGTCCGTAAACCTATTCATTGATGAAATTTAAGTTGTAATAGTGCTAACGTCAAATTTCCTTTGTTCCAGCCTAGGCCCGTTCGAGGGTATAACAGGCGGTGAGATGGTCTCCCGAAGACGAATACTGTCGCGGTCACGGGATGACCTCACGCAAGCTTTTCAGGCTACGCAGATGGAAGAAGAAGAAGACGTGTGGTACCAGAAGGACAAATTATATAAGGTATGTTCAGTTCAATCTTCTATCATCTTCATATATAGACTGGTGCCACCCACAGTTGAGCTTCCTTCCAACCTTGCTAGTCTTTTATGCGTTTCTGAAAAAGAAGAATAAAAATCAGGTGTTTCCTGATCGGTTCCAACTTAGAAACTTTTACGTTCCCTAAACTTCATTACAACTAAACATTAAATCTAAATCAGGATGCCGGATAGTCATAAAATCTATACAGGGTGTAAAAAGACTACTACCGAAAACTGATGGGTTTCAATCAGACCATGATTCTAAACATATTTAGCGAAAGAAAAAACGCAAAAAAATTTTTGACTCAGCTACATCATTTTATTTTATTTTCTAGTTATTTACTACTAGTACAACATAAAGACCATACCTACCTAATAATTGCATATATAAAAGAAAAAAACTATTAAAACACAAAATCCAGCAATCTACGTATAAAAACGCGCCCAGTACATACGCAAACACTAATCTTCAAACGCTGTTTTCTCCGGATATAATGATTTTTTCGGAAAATCCTTTTGGATTTGGTTGTGTGTTGGGATGCTGTACCTACCCCTTTCGGCTTCGGTAGACGTCTTTTTACACCCTGTATACTTCGGTATTAAAATGCCACATTAAAACTATGAGGTTATATGAGGTATACAGTTATCTCAATAAAACACAGAACACTATTCTTTAGTCAAAATTATGCATTCAACCAACGCCTGCGCAGTTTAGCGGTGACATAATCAAACTTGCATCTAGTAGTCAAGCTTTAGCCTTTATATGGAATGTCGGTTCAATGTTTTCTAAGGACAATACACGAAATAGTACAAACTATTCAGTAGCAGATACCACAGGTAATAAAGGAATTAAATTATTTACAGCAGAACATTAAAAATTACCTAGAGGTAGCATGATGCTTTTTAGAGTGAAAACTAGTGAAGCCACATTATCATCCACCCATCTTTTGACATAGGTACAATACGCATAATCGTTCTTTATCTCTCTGAAGTAGCTGCGCAGCAGAACCCATTTTTGATGACGCCTAAAATCGTGCTATCTCGCTTACTCTACCAAACCTGCGCAATCGTCTATTGCACCTAACTTCAGAGAGCTAAAGATCCGCTGTGCTTAAAATACATAATATTGAGTCAAATAGACAGAAAGGATTCAATCGATAAGAAATGATTAATCATTAGAGATATAATGTCAAATAATTTTATCATACATTACTTACAATAAAAGATCGCAGCTTAAAATAGGCAACCCGCATAAAATTGTTGCTTTTTTAATTTGCCTTCGTCCATTTGCTAGGTATATTTGATGTGCTGTTTCGTGTGATGTTCTAACTCAACTAGGCTATTATAGTTTGCCATTTACTAAATCCAAATGAACTTGCATCGCAGTATTTGCAAGTTTGATATTCCAGTTCTATGAGCGAGCAATGCACGCTGTGCAACTAAAACACTAGAGTATTTACCATTTAAAGACCACGATCGAGCTAATATGTATGTGATAATAGGAAATAACTTTCTATCTATCAATCATGGGCCATTCACGGTTCGGTTCACACCGTATAATAATGATAGATCATAGAGAAACCATTTGGACCGCTTTGTGACAATTTGTGAAGGAGAAATCTTGTTGTTTTCCATTAAACATGTGGTTATTACACAATTGAATTGATTTAAGCAGTGCTCAATTATAGCTTGAAAGATTTGATGGAATTGGAAACTTGGGAATACAATCGTAATGCTCCATTTTCATATAATGCCATAGTGAAAACAATCGTATACATAGTGGCCCTCATTAATAAACGTGGTGTAAAGTTACGCTGAGTGTAACTTACGAGTAACCATAAAATTTTTGAAGTTTAAACCTGGCGTAACTTTACACCACGTTTATTAATAAGGGCCAGTAAGTTTGACGACCTCTGTGGCGCAGTGGGCGAGGGCTCGCCTGCGACGAAGAAGGTTGGGGGTTCGATCCCCGCCGCGGGGTAAATGATAATAGAATATTTATTTCGGGTCTGGGTGTTTCTATGTATATTATGTGTGTATTTGCAAACAAAAAAGAATATCAGTAGTAAGTATATCAGTTATCTGGTCCATAGCACAAGTTTTGCTTAGTTTGGGGATAGATGAAATGTCCAGCATTATTAATTACGTAAGTAGATTGGCCGGATTTATTATAATATATTATAAGATATATTAAAAGATAGTCGAACGAGCCCAAATAAATTAATCAATGAAAAATAAACAAACAGCCGGCGATGAAGAATGTAATGAGAGTGAATGAGGCAAAAGTTGTATGTCAGGATCGTAGCCAAGTGGAAATCCATGGTCTCTACCTACCCCTTCAGGATAGGCTTAAAAGAGGCGTGATTTTATATATGTATGTAAATAAACAAACTTTACTCTCTATTACTTGTTCTGTGGCTTTACGTACATTTTCCTTTTCTTTGTCAGTGGCTACGTTTTTGTAATAGTTTCCGACTGTTATTAGGCACGTGAGAAAATCTGACTGTACTCCATAGTCTACACTCCTCCTCTTTATAAGATACAATTTGCTTCGACAAGTTTGATGTTATCGTTTGTTGGTTATACATTGATGATAATGTTGGTGCAATCGATAAAACGTTGAGTGCTAATGACATCGCCAATTTTTCAGTAACTGAAGGACCGTTATGTGACCGAAGGTACTTAAATAAAGAAGTGTACGTATTTTTTAATTTTCTTTATAAAATATTGGCACCTAATATCTAACAGCAGCTTATTATCATCACATCAGATCACAATATGCTCGCCACGGCTCGTTTCTTGAAATGGAAATCTCTCGTGAAATTAAAGATCAAATCAGATCTTTAAAGTACATTGCTGATTTTGTATGAGTTCGTAGTAACACAAGCGATACGAAGTAGGCAATGCACTTCTAACTGCTGTTATTATCACGATAGTAATCGAGGCATAGCTCTCGCTTTTGTTAGCACCTCGAGTTTTTGTTAGACTTTCGCGGATATTATATCTGCGGTGACGGAGAAAGTTGTGAATGATGTTCTATCACTACCTTATAAGGTTCTATTTTGTATGGTTTTTTGTACATCTCTTCTGACAACTGGATACAGTGTTGCATAATCCTGGTCTCATACTAAGATTCCCTGAACTGTGGGTACCAAAAACTATGAGTACCTACCAAAGTTACAGTTGTTCCATCTCACGAAATCGGGTTGGTCTTATTTGTATTTAGATTTCTTTCTCTATAATATGCATAAGCGATACTGAGCGCTCATTCGTCCATGTAGCGTTCCCGAGTTTACGCGCACAGAAACAACGTGCATGTGCATCTACACACACAATGAAGAGCAACCCGCCTTTGTGAGATAGTACAACTATACCCAGACCCAGAACAAATATTTATAGCTAAATATTAGGATATGCTGACCTTTCTTGAATCTCTGTCTGTTATTAAACGGTGGAACGAATGCAATTGTCATTTCCACTGTAAAATTACTATTACGTCACTTCGACAGTATTTAAAATTATATAATAGAATATGTTTTTACGATTTGACCTATAGTAGATATACTTATTATATAGGATCCGTTTTAAATACTTCCGGTTTTTAAATGAAAAAAAAAACAGACAATATACGCTAAGACCACACGACAGATTTGGTTCCATATCTGTCGTGCGTCGTAGCATAACTTCATCAGTTTCATTAAGAGTAAAAATTAAGAGATGACATAGACAGACAGGGTTCAAATCAAAAGTACCCTAAGCCGGCGAGCTTGTATGAACAATATAATGAGAGTAAATAAGGCTAAAGATGTAGGTATATCATGTCAGGGTTGAAGCAAATACGGTAGAAATCTGTGGTTTTTGCCTACGGGGTACAACTCACAAAGGGGTCTTTTATATGTATGTAAGTTGGGATTTTGTGATGCCCTTATAAAAATATACTTCCGACCTGCTTTGCTCTCCTTATGTATTTTTTTATGTTGAACGAGATGAACCTCATTGCCCGGTAAATTTTGGTTCTATCACCTTTTTGAATGAATGATAGTAACTCACAATACAGCCAAACCACAGATCGTGACCGATGAACAATAGCAATGGAAACCATCTGGCAAATGACCTTTTGGTGCAATGTCAGATTCTAAAATCAAAGTAGAGTAATCGTGCAATTTGAAAGTTTTATTATGAATTTATTTGATATCAATTGATATCAGTACAAAAGTATAGGTAACATTTTACAAAAGCTTTGTAAAATTAGTTGCTTAGTTGGTCAAAGTTTTTGTAGCTGAGTGTCAGGAGAACAAGGTCAATCACGTAGAGCAGAAAGCAGAACCATGACAAACATTTCCAGGCCGTTCATTTCATACAAACCGACTTGTATGTAATAGTATACAAAAATTTTTGAAAAAAAAAATTGAACCGACTTCACAGAACACAAACAGGAGAACCTTCTACACACTAAAAAGAGAAAAATAAGAATATAATTTGAAGTCGGTGCCAACTATTCATTTACATCTAAGAAATTCAAAAGAACTTGGGTGCAAAATTGTATCCTGGTACGCTATCGCTCGATTTCTTTTTTTGATAGGTACCTAATCGTATTCACTTGGCACCGACTTCAAATTATATTCTTATTTTTCTCTTTTTAGTGTGTAGAAGGTTCTCCTGTTTGTGTTCTGTGAAGTCGGTTCAATTTTTTTTTTCAAAAATTTTTATTTTTCACTTTTTAGTGTAAGTAAATAAATACTGTGTAAATAAAAGTGTATGTGTAAATAATATAGTAAGCTACGAGTACATTAAGACTTTGCTTATCGTAGCTTAAGTAGGAAAGGATAAGAGAAGTCATGGGCAGACCTACTAAAGGACAGACCGGAGTTCAGCAAGGGGGAAAACTATCAATCCATAAGGAAAATAAATATTTTGTACTACCTCGGGTGTAATACCCTTTCAAACTATTTAATGTTTGACTCAGATTGTGAGTCAGGGTGTGTTGTGTAGTGAGAATGAGGTTTTTTTAATGTTACGGGAAAACTGTCAATCCCTCAGGAAAAAAAAATATATGGCGCCACCTTGAGAGTATATCTCTTTTTAACAAAAAAAAAATTTTGGAAATCGGTCCACAATTTTCTTAAAGTTCAGTGATTGTTTTAGTTTTACGGGAAAACTATTAATCCCTCAGGAAAAAAAAATATGTGGCGCCACCTTGAGAGTATACCTCTTTCTAACAAAAAAAAAATTTTGGAAATCGGGCCACTATTTTCTTAAAGTTCAGTGATTGTTTTAGTTTTACGGGAAAACTATTAATCCCTCAGGAATAAAATTTATATGGGACCACTATAAGAGTATACCCTTTCAAACAAAAAAAACACTTTGGAAATCGGTCCACAACTGACGAAAATATCGGTGAACATACATAAAAAAAAAAAAAAAAAAAAAAAAAAAAAAAAAAAAAAAAAAAAAACATACATACAGCCGAACATATAACCTCCTCCTTTTTTTGAAGTCGGTTAAAAAGTGACCATTGAAAGTAATTCAGTATAGCTGAGCGAAAACCTAATTGGTCCTACTCACTCGAATTCAAAAATATATGAATCTTGATTTGCCTTCTGCCATGGAATGCTTTTGTCTACAACATTTACCTAGGCTTATGACATGCCCTTCAAGATATTTGACATCTCCAAAGGGTTTATGCCTAAAATTCTGAACATACTACGTACGAGTACCATACAGTCATGATTTTATTTTATGTTTTTCTTCTGTCATACAAATCATAGTAATAAATACTTATCAATTATCATCGACATTCACATACCCTCAAGTGGTTTTTATCTAATGTTTTTTAAATATCTTTGCAAAGAAAATAGACAACATTGGCTAGAATGACCTTTAAAACTGGCATAGGTTTTAATTATTTTAGTGCCTGAATGATTATGATCATTTGAGTGTCTAGACTTTTGGGAGATAAAAGATGATGGATATACTACCTAAACCTGTAGTTAAAAATCGGGTTAGTTTAACTTCTCATAATATCTACTAATAGGGTAGTACTATGAATAGGTACAGACCGCAAATTTTTATGTGGGGTCTACATTCATATTACTAGGTACCTACAGCTCCCAAGTTTTTGTGTAGAAGTCTGAAATTACTCATCCGAATTCAAGAAATCTGGGCACCTTGTAGACAGCCTGCTAGACCTGCGTGACCACCCATTTTCTACGGTAGAATAGGGTAAAATGACATTTGAGTGAATATTTTCTACGTCATATTACTCTATTCTATATTAGAAATGGGTTATAAGGATAGGGATAGGTACAGTGTCGTAAGTCGGGATCCAAATTTCTGTTCAATTGCCTTAAAATTGTGAAAAGATTTCGGTTTTGCTTGACACGAGGTTGTCCGTAATTTCACTGTTCCAAATAAAATAAAATGGTGCATACATCTTTCAGTGCATTGATCTCTTCATAAATCCCCGATGATTTAAATATATCTTTTTATGAAAAGGTCTGCAAGTCATTCTCAAAAATCTAGTGTTGCCGAATGAGATTGCAGAATATGCACTTGCTTAAGCTGTTAAAAGTACTGTTATTATTATTTGCAGATTTAAAATGACGAGGTCGCGGTCATCTCGTTTCAAAGACCTTGTAAAGGGCCGGATTACACTTGCTCTCTTGATTCTGTCTTTATAAAGGTCACATAAAAGAGATAAAAAATATATTTAAAAGATGATTTATTACAACATCAGGATGCGACCAATGCCTACACTTTATTTGACGCTGCAGAGCTTGGGACATTGTTTGTATAGTAGATTTCAGCCATCCTCTCAGTTTAATCGGCTTTACCCACAGGATGGTCGTACGTCTAGCCACTTAGACCTCCAAAAATCTTGAACTTTTTTTAAGTACCGAATAATCTTAAACACAGTATTATTAAAATCTTCAAAATCGATATAAAAACGACAGACGTTCACCTGTACAGTAATTAAACGGAATCTATAACATAAATCAATACCCACTTGAGGATTGAACTAGTCACGACTACTTTAACTTAGTCTAGTCTTTCAGTTAATATCAAGGCTTCTACGTTCAGATTATGAAATAGTCTCTATATGTAAACCGAGGTCGGTATTTTGTTACTAACTTTATTATACTTGTAATGAATGTGACTCAAAATAAACACAAATGTTTCTTAAATAAAAAGGATCACGACTGAGGAACTCAAGATCCCTTGAAAATGGACAATAACTAATTGCAAACAAACCAGGCATAGTATCAATCATCATCATTGCTCTTATGCAGCAGTACCTACCTACTGCGCACACGCACGATGGTGCAACGGTTGACACCGTTGGCCAACCGGCTGCCGGCAAAATTATCGACTTATTATTAATATTGGTATCTTGCAAACACTTGCATATTACTTACTAACACGTTCACTTATATTTAACCTTGTATGTAAACAAACATCGACATCAACCAACTCTAAAACCAGCATAGTTAGTTTGACTTTTTCATCAGGAACAAATATCCTTTCAAAATGTAGATGATATGTAAATGTAGTATGGAGGTAGTCAGAGGCAATTTTCAAATATATAAAACATACACCAAAGAGCCTCCTTTTTTGAAATCGATTTAAAAATAAGGAAATGTAAGCAGATGAGGAAGTTAGTTTCATGCAATAGTCTGATGATACCCACAAGTCACTAAAAATACTTGTGAACCGTACATAAGTGTTATTTTGAAATTTATGAACATCGTAGTTAATTATAAATTATAATAAATTTATAACCGTGACTCAATTAACTAAAATTTTGACTTTTTAATAGATAAACCTGTTTCGTAAGCACGATTTCTGCCCGCGTGACGAATTACCTTCGTGAACACACGACGAAAGTGAAAATATTACATTGAATGTGAATGGTTATGTTGACAGATATGAACAGATGATTTAGCAAGGAGAATCGTTACTGTTAGCATGGAGAATCGTAACTAAACTATGTATATGACGTAGACAATAGGCATAAAAAAATTGTGCGATTAACGCTGCAATCGTTTACATACAAACGTTGCTTATTCCACACAGCGACTTAAAATTAGTATTCTGAATCATTTTTCGATCATAAAATGCGTGGTATAGTAAAATTACGCTCATTTCACCTCAGCTTATCTTAAAAAAGATACAATTATTCCAAAATGTCCATGACATCTCGTTTTAATTTCGGACTTTAAAAACCCAATTATACCCTTATATTTATTTCAATACCAACCAATTGTAATGTTCTTCATTAGTACGCACCTTACCTTTGAAGACAAGTGGCAGATTCTCGTGTCATGGGTCAAGATTTGGCATTTACATAGTGAGGTAACTCCAGCTCGGAACCCACACACTTGCGAAAGCTAGTTGTCACTGCTAGATTTGACCTATTGGCTTAGGTGTGCGACAAAAGCTAAGCGATGCGATAAAAGTGTGATAAGTGTGAGTAAGTAATCAAGACTTGAAAAATAGAAATTCGGCTACTCTAAAAAAATTGAATCGATTGACACTTCACACATCAAAATTAGTCTTCACTGAATTCCTCTCCATCCAAAGGTTGCCTGGAAGAGATCACTCATTCGCCCATTGTGCATTGTCATTATTTGTTATATTTAATTATTTTGTTTCATAGTTTAAGGTGTACAATAAAGAATTCTCATTCATTCGTTCATTCAATTAGTAGCCTACTTATACGAGTCTAAGTAGGTACATACCTAAAATAACGCTTCTTCATCGTAAAGGTAGGCAGAGGACACTGGTTATATCTTGTAAGCATCCTGCAATACATCTTCACGTCGTTCACTTTCATCAAATTCTTCATACAAGCTCGCCGGAATATAATTTTTTGACCCGGGACGCTCTATGCTTTCAAGTATCAAGCTAACACTGTCACAAAACATCGCCACATCGCATCGCATAGCTTACTTATAGATAGAATGCTTACCTACTTGCGTGCAATATAATAACAGGTTGAGAAAGGTCACAAGTAACGTGGTTGTAATTGAAGTTTATCAAATGATGTCTTGTGTTGATAATGGAGCTGGGCTATTAATGTTGTGTGAGAAATGACGCAGCATATTATGGACGTGCCTCGAACAGATGGAGGAAGAGATTGAGACATTTGGTTAGAACAACGAAATAATTAGTAAATTGTATTGTAACATAACAGCTAGCTTTGCATGGCTTGGAGTTTGATGGCACTGACGTTTCCTCCGTTGCACGGCCAGGATTTGAACTCGAAACCATCCGATTAACAGTCGGGATTAATATATCTCACTTTTATATTATTAATTGTCTTGTTTTTATAACGATTCATATTCGAAACAAACATAATAAACCAATGAAGTACATCGATCTAGGTTTAAATTTGAAATTTATTTGTGAAGTCGAGACGCTAACATGAAAAAAGGACATTGGCTAGTTTGCTAGTTATTTTTCTGGAAACCCCAGGTTTATTGGTGTCGTAATATAAATGTTATTTCCACGGATATCGCGATAGTAGGTATACTCGTAGGAAGCTAGTAGGAAAAGTGCAAAATGTCAAAGTTCCAAGAGGTTAACTGGCATTGCATATTACAGAATTAATTATTTACAAGCTTCTACCCATTGATTCACTTGTTCATCCTCGGTTTTTAAACACAAACTAAAGAAAAAACACTTTTTAATGACCCATAAGTGTGAAGTTAACATGTTAACTTCATTCACACTTAGTGCACCAAAAATAAAGCATAAAACAAAACTTTGCTTCAAGTCACACTTTGTTAAAAGTTAAAAAAGCAAAATGTAGTCGAAAATAAAAGTAAAAGTTTATAAGTACCATAATGACCTTAAAAGAACAGCCGGTGTTCGTATCGTCCTTGGAACTTTGAACAGGCGATGAGTAGACCCTACCCTACATCCGCAAATTAAAGCAATCATGAAGGATGGCTATTTCCAATTACTACGGTATCCTTTAATTCAATTTCAAATCAATTTGATGATTTGAAATCAAATTAACCCCCAAAATATGACACGCATTGCTTTCAAAAGAAAGACATCAACACGTAAAGTTGTATCAGTTTTAGCTTTTATCTAAAATTAAATTACTTTAGTTTAATGTGGTAAACCACATTTGATTTAGATTAAAATCTAAATCAAAAATTAAAATACTGCAAAAATTATGGATTGGAGTATTTTTTTTTTCAAATGTGTGATTTCTTTATTTAATAATAAATAAATAAATAACGCTAGACTTTTCACACAGCATCATCTAGCCCCAAAGTAAGCAAAGCTTGTGTTATGGGTACAAGATGACTGATAAACTACTTATATACTTTGTTGTTTGTTACATACATATTATACATAGAAACACCCAGACCCGAGACTATTATTTTATTTATTTATTTAAATATTTGTAGGTCATACAAACATTTGTCCCGCGGAGGGGATCGAACCCGCAACCTTCTGCGTCACAGGCGGACCTTCGTCCACTAAGCCACAGAGGTTGTCGAATGATGATCTACTATGAGTAGAAACGGAGATTCTGCTATATAAAATGACGCCTGCCCTGCCCTGTTCATACAAACCAGTGATATATCTTCCGAACTATAAAGATGAGATCTGTTTGTTGTTTAAGTGACTCTGCATCAGATAACAGATGATAACACTCCTATAGTCAATCATCACACGCTCCCAAAAGATTTGCATCTTCGGAACCCTTCACACGTCAGTATCTTTGTTTTTTACTGACATGATTTATATTCGACGAAGCTGCACACAACTTTGATTATTTAGTACCTATTATAGCGTCAGGAGATATAATATTAAAATTTGTTAGGAGGCAAAATGTGAGTACAATCAACGGAACGCAAGCACTTAAAAATGATATAAAGTAAAAAAAATCTGATCATTATTAGTCTTATTTGTACAAAGTGTAAAACCAATCATACGAGTAAATATCTAAAAAAATCAAATAACAATGAAATCATTCAATAGCTAATACATCGTGAATAGCTCTTAAGTTCAAATTAGCCTAAACAGCTTCACATTTAGTTTAACCTTCACAAAAGTTCAACTTTAAACTATTTGAAGAGATCGATTCGTAATTGTTTTGCTTATTATCCTATTCATATTACTGAGGTATTTACGAAAGGCATTTACGATGGGCAGGGGTCGTCACACAATGGGATGTGCGACGCAGCCGGGGCAGGACGATCTCGATGCCTTTGAGAAAGGCGGTAGGAAATGGGCAGAGACAGAGATGGTTGGAAAATATATATATATACATATATATATATGTATATTCATCTTCTAGTCTCAATTAGTAATGAAACAGGAGACTTTATCTTCTCCTCAAAGCTTCAACTACCATCTTTCGTCAAATGAGAACACTTTTACTTTTTAACCGACTTCAAAAAAAGGAGGAGGTTATATGTTCGGCTGTATGTATGTTTTTTTTTTTTTTTTTTTTTTTATGTATGTTCACCGATATTTCCGTCAGTTGTGGACCGATTTCCAAAATTTTTTTTTTGTTTGAAAGGGTATACTCTTATAGTGGTCCCATATAAATTGTATTCCTGAGGGATTAATAGTTTTCCCGTAAAACTAAAACAATCACTGAACTTTAAGAAAATTGTGGCCGGGATTCCCAAAATTTTTTTTTTGTTAGAAAGAGGTATACTCTCAACGTGGCGCCACATATTTTTTTTTCCTGAGGGATTAATAGTTTTCCCGTAAAACTAAAACAATCACTGAACTTTAAGAAAACGATATTTCCGTCAGTTGTGGACCGATTTCCAAAATTTTTTTTTGTTTGAAAGGGTATACTCTTATAGTGGTCCCATATAAATTTTATTCCTGAGGGATTAATAGTTTTCCCGTAAAACTAAAACAATCACTGAACTTTAAGAAAATTGTGGCCCGATTTCCAAAATTTTTTTTTTGTTAGAAAGAGGTATACTCTCAAGGTGGCGCCACATATTTTTTTTTCCTGAGGGATTAATAGTTTTCCCGTAAAACTAAAACAATCACTGAACTTTAAGAAAATTGTGGACCTATTTCCAAAATTTTTTTTTGTTAAAAAGAGGTATACTCTCAAGGTGGCGCCATATATTTTTTTTTCCTGAGGGATTGACAGTTTTCCCGTAACATTAAAAAAACCTCATTCTCACTACACAACACACCCTGACTCACAATCTGAGTCAAACATTAAATAGTTTGAAAGGGTAGTACAAAATATTTATTTTCCTTATGGATTGATAGTTTTCCCCCTTGCTGAACTCCGGTCTGTCCTTTAGTAGGTCTGCCCATGACTTCTCTTATCCTTTCCTTATGCCCATGACTTCAAATTATATTCTTATTTTTCTCTTTTTAGTGTGTAGAAGGTTCTTCTGTTTGTGTTCTGTGAAGTCGGTTCCATTTTTTTTTTCAAAAATTTTTTTAGAGTCTTACTTGTACCTACACAGTACCTACAAGTAAACTTTTAGCTTCTGTCACACACACCACAGCTACACTTGCGCTACCTTTTAAATAGCCTAGGCATAAGTTATTCCAGACCACTTATTACATCTATTACAAGTTCATCTAGATCCGTTCAGCCGTTTCAGCAGCAGTTTCAGCAAACGTAAACATTAGTACCTACCTACTATTTCTTGTTTCATCCAGATCCGTTCAGCCGTTTCAGCAAACTTAAACATTAGTACCTACTATTTCTTCTTGAAACTGTAAAAGTACATTTAGTAGTACTATTTCTTCTAGTGTCATCGTGTTCATGTTCACTTTGCAGTTTATTTACGTATCTCAATAATCACAGTTAACCAGCATGCTGTCTGATACTGGTTTCACTTTTTAGCGGTTCCGCGAGTGAAAGTCGATTCGAACTTAAACTCTTCCGCACATCGCGCTTGCTACAAGGTGTAAAACATTATACATAGGTATACAAGGGCCGTATGCTGCATCTTATTAAGGTTTTTTTACAGAATACGACTGACAATTTATCGTGTCCTCCGAAGCACAGAAGCGCTCAATTGAGTTGACCATAAATACACTACTATACATTATAATATAGACAACTAACCTTTCGGTCGAAATATTTTGGCTATACAAGAATAATTTGTCAGATCTTCTTTTTAGTTTGGAATCGTGACAGATCCTAGTTGTTATTTGGATTCGCGTCCTTGCCTCTAAAACCTTACGTATCAGCTCCGAGGCAAACTGGTGACCAGGAAGAGAACAACTTTCATTTTCACGCACCTGTCCTGCAACTTTTGCAGTTGCAGTTCCATCCTAACTTAAACTCAGTTCGCAATACCTTTAGGTCGATTATCGACTGGCTAAACTGGTATTGACCGTCAGTGCTATTATGGATTTCAAGTTTTTTTATGTTAATTGTCTTTTGATGGAGTTATTCCATGTACGGAATGTTAGTGGGCATATTTGAAACTGTATCATTTATTTACGTTGTTTCTATAAAAATGATATATTATCTTCACAGTATTAATGTGATTTTTCTAAAAATGGTGACTTATATCAAACACACAAAACTGTTTTGTGTTACCTTGAAAGCAGGAACTGTGAGAGCATTTACATACAACCCACGGTGATCGCACAAAAGGTCTAAAAACGCTTTAACACTATCAGTGCCCACTGCCCAGAATGCACATACTGTATTTAATATACAAACGTCTCTCTTCAAGCACAGAATAGCCTAAGTAAGCGTACAAATTATGTATTCTCTAAAACGAATCACAGATTTTACTAGACTTTTGTGGATGTCTGGGGTTAGTGCAAGTATACTCGTATACATTTAGCAATATATATTCGTTATATATCTTTGTATATTTATATGCAATAAAGTTATTTGGCATGTGTTACGTAATGCTTCTCGTCTGCTTTCGCTCACGACTATGCGTGTGCGCAGCGCGTGCAAACTGATTTTCACACGACTTACACTGAAACAACTGTTTTATGTACAGGTGTCTTCATTAAGATAATAGATAACATAAGATTAGGTTTACGAAACAGTGTAAATCTTGAACCTCTACTACATTTACTTACCTCTACAAATAAACTACTGCTCAAAAAAACATCACTAACGAACGAAAATATAATTCTCAATTGTTACTTTCTGTTTTAATAAAATAATTATCTGGACGTATCTAACTACCATTCATACATACATACATGAAGTCATGCCCCTTTCCCGAAGTGTAGGTAGACACCGCGGATTCTACCTTGCTACGATCCTGACCCACTTTGCTACGATGCTGACCTGATTGCCTTATTCACTCTCATTACATTAATACTACCTTCTACATTCATTATTAAAATAAAAAAATAATGCTGGACATTTTCACACAGCATCATCTAGCCCCAAACTAAGCAAAGCTTGTACTATGGGAACCAGATAACTGATATACTACTTATATTCTTCTTGTTTATAAATACATACATATTACACATAGAAATATCCAGACCCGAAACAAATATCTGTAGGTTATACAAACATTTGAACCGCGGCGGGGATCGAACCCACAACCTTCTGCGTCGCAGGCGGACCTTCGCCCACTGCGCCACAGAGGTGACAATTGGTAGAGAAAATATTCCTATTTACTTTTATATAGTACAACATGATCTAGACGTCTCAGTTTCTCACTTAACCTCCAAAAATGAATTGTATCAAACAGGATCCAAATCTGAAGTACATTACCTACATTAAAAGGTCAAATACCTGATGTCACTACGACTATACTCTTTGTTAAGGCACATTGTTTCAGATGTAACAATTGTATGGCTTCATACATTCCGACCTATCAATCACTTGTTTAACTCATTTTGTTAAGTTGACACGCGACGGTGTAAAACACTAGACTACAATACTTTCTAGCCCGAGTATTCTTTTTGTAGATCTTATTACTAACACGTTAAGGTTTATAATCCTTTGGTTTTTGTTTAGTACGCTTAGTTCAACACCTGTAAAGTGGGTTGATGACCATTGAATAGATCTGTCATAAGATGAAAAATAGTTTTATAAAAAAAATATTATGGTAAACATTCTACTAACGTCATTTATCGGGTAGTTAGAGGCAAATCCAAGCGAAATAGATTCTAATGAAGCACTCATTATCAGACAAATTTACCTCCATTTATTGGAGCTCCTTTTCGAACGGAATCGAGGATGGGGCTGGAAGAAAAGAGCGTTCGATTTTACCGTCACGACACATACATAGGTCAAAACGTCATAGTGCGAAGTGCGCAGTCGCAAAGAAGTCCATAGATTGTAACATTGTTAGTACGGAAGAGCGTTTCTATGATTTTAATATTTGACAATAATTTATTGTCAAATGTCAAAGTTGAAACCTCGTTCCAACGAGTGTTCCACGATACCCACGTACTTTTTATTTTCATAAAAGTGTCTTGTATTTCAATAAGTTCCTAGAGTAGATTCAAATTCATGCAAAGTAATTGAGAAATAAATTTTAACTAAACCATTAAATTGAAGAATGCAATATATTTTATCTGAGAATCGTGAGTTAGGTCTTTTCTAAAGGTCAGTTAATTCTATTAAGGTTATGTGACTAAATAACAGATGGATTGGGTAAGGTGCTTGATTTACCCGTACTATGTATAAGCCGCGGGATAAGAAGTATAAAAGTTGTTATTGTAAGGTGTTTTTTAACAATAATTACATTTTTACTTAAATCCTTTACAATAAATATCATCTACATTAAACCCGCTTTGTCCTTTTGCATTTTTATGTTGTTATATTTTCGAAACAGTTCTAGAATCAGTTTAATAGTCAAAATAATAGTATAGAATTATGTATAAACTACCTACGAGTACATAAAAATAATCATACATTACTTTTATCTTATTTCAATAGGATAAAAATAATAGGTACGTAACAGGAAAATACTTTTTCTAGTACTAATTTCTCTTTCTCGATCTATAAGATAGCTATGACTGTATCCAATTATATCAGCAAATGCCTTTTGAACAGCGCACGTCACTGCCATTCACCACTAAACAGGTATGCAAAGGTCGACGAGAGATGACCAAGGCTGCTCCACTTGGCTACTGTTTTGATTAATAAATCACTTACTAGATTCCATTACCTACATCTAAGACTGGTCTGGGTTCTTAATACCTATATGCATGAAAATAAGTATACGTAATAGAAAATTTTGCCTATTTGGTACAGGTAAACGCCAAATTAAATTTTCCGAGAATGTTAGGACAAGAAAAGTCATTTAATTTTATATAAATATTTTTTTTTATATAAATGTAGATATAAACTGCTAATAATAATATCTATTTTTATTCAGTAAACAGTCAATACATTTTCAGGTAGGAAGTGTCTTTAAACTAAAAAAAGTTTGACTAGACACTAAGTTCTCGAATCACACATAACTACACAACAAACCAAAAGTAAGGTAGATAGGTATAGGTACACAAAGATGACATAAGTGAACACAATGATAGAAGGAGAATGATAGGGGAGTGAAGTGAAACCAGAAGAAACCAAGAAGTGAAGTGAGAGAGAAGAAGAATAAGACTAAGCTAAGATGTTACTGATTGGGCGGTATAGTCGCTCAGCGACAAAGCCCTTTTCTTTTTTGTTCATATAATAAATAAATAACATGAGTATGACACAAAAACAATAACAGAAAAATAAAGGCCGGTACGGACGAATGATACAAAATTTTACATGAAAAGACTAAAGATGACTAATTTTATGATGGGCCATAATACTGATAAAATTTAAAGCTTGGATATTGATCACAAGACCAAGACACACCTTAAAATTGAAAGTGAGTGACCGAAAATAAAGGAAAAAACTTCAAACGCGCGGCTAACCAAATGTAAGATTTATTATCATTATTAATGGACCATTCTTAAAAGATTCTCATAAGAATGTTTTGGGTATAACCGTAATATTAGGAGAATAATAAAAGGCCCAGACCCGAACGAGAAATAATTCATCATTAAACTCAAAGCGCCAATACAATAAAATTCTAGTTTATTAAGTACCTCAGTATGGTGTTTACTTCAAATAGTACGAGTGTACAAAGTATGAATTATGTGACAATACTAACAACGAAATGACAGATAAAATTTATAATATTTTAAAAAGTTATCACTTGATTAATGTTTAAAGCCAGCAAACGATTTGAATTTCTGTTCAGAATATTTAAAAATAGGCAAATTAAGTCGTAAATGCAATAAAAAATTAGCAATTTCAGCATGACAAAAGACGATACTAAAATACATAAACAAATTGACATAAATAATTAAAACCCGAGTATTAAGTCGTCGTAAAAAAGGTTAAAAATGTACTTAATAATTGGCTCTCAAATATGGCATTAAAAGGACGAAATGTCCAAATATTTTCTAGATTTTATAGCATTTATAGCTGAAATAAAACTGAATAAATACTACTTAATAACTTCTTTTAATAGTTCTGTAAAAAAATATTATTTCGTTTTACAACTTAATATTTAATTTTAACGCGAAGTTACGAGAAAGTGGTTTTTATATCGTAATTATTTTTTATTAAGAACGCGCATTGGAGATACCTGTATGTATGCTTAGAAAAAAGTACGTGAGTGTCGTGGAACACTTGGTTGGAACGAAGCAAAGAGTACTTTTCTATACTGGGAATAAAATAAATTAATTGCATCTTCCAGACTGGCCCACTGCAGCCATGGATAGGAAAAACTGGAAGGAAGGGAGGGAGGCCTTTGCCCTGCAGTGGGACAATGCAAGCTAAAATAAAAATTGTCAATTAGGTATCCTAGCAACGCTCTTCCGTACTAACAATGTAACAATCTATGGACTGTGTCGCGGCGGCGCATTTCGCACTGTGACGATTTGACATATACATATTATACATGTGTCGTGACGGTAAAATGGAACAATTTTTTTTCCAACTGTCTTTTTTTCTTCGATGCCGTCCGAAAAGGAAATTAGTTCCAAAAGACTTGATGAAATTAAGTTACAATTCAGATAAACAAAAGTTTTAATACTAAGTATTACAAAATGCTTAAATCAAAAGCAGGAATGTAGACGGCGGAAACGACCTAGCAAGGCCGTTGTACTGTTACGTAGATCTACTTGTTTATACATTGGAAAAACGACCTTATGTTTTGGTCATAGAGTTCTAAATAATACTGCAAATAACAAAATATTTTTATACCACAAAGGAGCATGCAGAAAATGCTGTTAAATATTATTTAAATATTTTTAATGGATATTAATTTGCATAGCAATGTTTTGAAATGCTAACACGTTTTGTATATCAGTACTTTTGATAACCTAATCATGTTGGTTGGATAGTTGTGGGTTAAAGTACTACAGAAAAATAATTAAAATACAATAGAGCTGATGTAACAAGCCGGATAGTAACAGTTTTTCTCGTAACAGAATTACCACAAATTGATTGCAAAAACAAACGGAAGTGTACGTGACGTAGAGACTGGCCCATGAAGCAAATCTCAAAATATACATAAAAAAGATAGTGCTTAGAAACAAAGTAGGGTTACTTATCACATTTATGTAGTTAAAACTCAAAAAAAATGTATAACCTACAAAGGAGACGAGACGAGTCAGACAGATTTATGATAGCTATGCGGTTTGGAGATTATGCGAGAGCATAGTGAGAATGAGACGCCGTACGCGATTGTTGTCTGTACTTGTTTGTACTCGATAACTTTGTGACAGTTAAATAAAAAAAACTGGCCATGCCATTATCATTTTCTGCATCTGAAAGACCTCTACGCTTTTACTATTTCCTTCAGTAGCTACTATAGTGTCTATAACGCCGACAGAAGAAGTTAGCTTCATGGTTTAATAGACGTTTCACTCGTTAAAGTCTTTTATGAAGCTGATTGTCGGCTACAGAGAGTTTGAACGCTAAGCCGAGTACAGACATCGCATGGCGTGCGCCGCAAATGGTTCGTCTCGCATGCCTCGGGCTGTGTGGACGTGTGTGCTCACTGTGAGCATTCGCGTCATGCGATCGTTGCAAACGCCGCCTCAGTGCGCTCCGTGTGGACGGACGGGTGTTATATGCGTTGCGCGCTTATGAACACCGTGCGTGGTTGTTTGCGTGCAGCTTTTAGTTTGGGACGCATGCATAAATGTATTGTCATATGCCTCGGGTTGAGACACGCGAGACGAACCATTCACAACCCACACCTCGCAATGTCTGACTGTCTGTACGCGGCTTTATAGGAACGTTCTTATGGACCAAGAAAATGTCATTAGCAGTCTAAAGTAAGTAATTACTTTTACCTATTAGCCTGGCCTGAATAAAATATAGCTTAATTTATCGAATATCAGTTTTGTATCAACGGGTCTGCATTTCTATTCAGCGTGATAATGCTGCCGGGCACGCTTGCGACTGGCAGTGATCTGGATCAGTTGAGCTATCTATAGATCGTTTTTTAACCATAGATTGCTGATCTGATTCTAGTAATTTATTTATGACTATGTAAATTGTAGTAGATAGTAGTAGTCTGTTAAAATGTGCCCGATCGTAGAAATATGATGTTTAAATATCAATGACCTTTTGATGAGGGAAAACATCATAATTTTTTTGTTAGATATTATTAGAATTAAAACCTATTCATTCAATTATTCAAATATTTTGCACATGTAAAACGTCAAATATACAACATAGCATTGAAGTGGATGTATAACGTATAAAGGAAACATGTTTCCTCTAATCATAATCCTAAGAATTTCACATTAGTGTTGTCCTTGGGATAGTCTCGCGCAACACTCCTTTTAAAGTCTGTAATGTTGCACCTCTTGTTATGCGATACTTGCTCAATACTTCGTGATAAGACATCACATGTCTTAAACATGTTCAAAACAATTTGCAGATTGGTTAAGATTAAACCCTCTATATCTTTTGAGGAGTTTAAGCATCTAACTCTACAAAATTTATAAATAGACCACGAATGTGATGCGGGCCAAGCTAGATGATGCAATGGGACTAGTATACAAGATTTTTTTTTTACCATATCTGAAACTTTTATACTTCAATGCTTAACACGTTGAATGCCTAGTAAAAAACGAGTGTGCACGCATACCACGGGCTGAAGAACGTGTTATAATTTGACAAAAATACGCACATTCAAATACTGCTATCGGCTATCGGTCAATGAATCTCAGCGTGCAGACTTCTCAGAATTCATTTCAATTCAAAACCCAAAAACCTGTTTAAAGCGCTATAATTAAATTTGAGACAGTGGTCAATCTCTGCCAAACTTTATTGCCTAATGAGTAACACACAAAATTTATCCGCCTACACTCGAAACAGGCTAAGTGTATCGAACTTAATGTTTACACATATCATATCTTTATTTAATCTTATTGCAACTCTAAATATATGAGATTCGATGATCATATTTATCTAATGTGTTTGTGTTTACCATAATTCAGTTTTATTAATGAATTCACTAGCTTTTAAGGTGCATTTACACGATGCGATTTCAACTCATACGATATCGTATCGCACGGCAATTTTCCACGTGTAAACGCTCATCGTATGCGATTTGTCATAGATAGCGCGACGCTCGTCGGCACGTTCAATGGGCCTAGCAAATCGTACGAAAAATTGCATCGTGTAAATGCACCATTAATGTAATAATGAAGGAACGTATGTATTTATTCAATATCTGACGATAGTAGGTGTAATAGCAAGTTTAATAAGTTCATAAACAACTTCTGAATGCCAAATCTTGAGTTATTTGAACCTATTCTCTACAATGCTCTGTGGTGCCCTCCAAAATAAAGGATCACGCCATCCATATCGACAAAATATCCTTAGAATTTAACGTGTTAAATGCCCTCCGAAAGCGCTCAGTGGTCAATGCTACTAGTGAGCAGAATAACGTTATTATCAACCTATTAAAAACGACTAAGTGAGCTATATTACTACAATCGCTTAATGTAGGTGTTAAAATGTGGCAGTGTCCGAGACACACAAACGCCTGAGGCGACGAGGCGTGGTGTGGTCAGCCTTGCTCAGTGAAATACATATTTCTTACGTTAACTACCTACTAAACATTTGATATTTAGCTTTGTTTTATCAATCTGTCAAGTCTATCATCTTATTTTGAGTTATAGATTCTAAAATTTAAACCAGGGACAAAAAACACGGGATCATTTTTATCACGAGATATAAAGTTACTTATATTATTCTTTTAGATACTATGCACTTAACAATGAACTTTTTTTATCAAAGGTAAACCTAAACTGGATCGCTATATGAGCTCATAGTAGGGGCCCCTGAACTATGCAGGACAAGAAAAATACGCTTGCATACCTACAGATAAAAAGTCTATGCTATTTTCAGACTAATTTATTATTGATTGATCGATTTCGAATGATAGACAATTTTAAAGCATAAAAACGCCTGCGCATTTATAAAAATATTCCACAAGTCATCATTGGAACTGCAACGATTATTTTTACTTGAGGGGTCTAAATGCAAAAGCGCCTCTATCCAGTTTTTGACGCAGTAGGTTTTTTTTATGGTGGCAACTCTTTGCAAAGTCTTCTATAGGATCAATAAATAATTTGGGTGCAAATCCGCCTCCATCCAATAGAAAACAGCAGCGAAAGCTTTAGGTGAGAAGCAAAACCGCCTCTATTGCCTACGTTAGTTGCAAAAGCGCCACTGTCGAGTTCGACCAATCATAGCTCAGAGTTTAGTAGGAAATTCAAGGTTTTACAAAATGGCGATTACTTCGTGTTGTGTTGATGTTGTGCTCCGGATGTGATTTTCTTTTAGCGTTTTATAAATGAAATACATTGGAAAATGGAAATTAATATAGCTCCAGTCCAAGGGAATACAGCAAGGAAGAGGACGAGGAATGCAAGTCAGTGGAAACGCAACATAAAAAAGCGTGAAAGGTAAGTTTCTTATGCCTTACTATGAGAACTGTTTCATGCAATAAGTGCACATCGTAAAGCACCGTAATGCATTATCTTAAAAATGTTAATATTTTGGTGTTTGCATAAACTGAAGTAAAATGTTATATTTATGTTTGTTAGTATGTATGTATACAGGATGTTTGATATTCAGACTGAAATAAGTTTTTTGGGGTTCTGTTCTGGTGTTATGCGGTAACCCACACAACCACCCAAAAATTATGTCGGTCCGAATACCAAACGTTTTTACGTAATCGGTAGATTATGTGCTTTGGTTTGTATGTAGTTGTTCCTACCTATGGTTTCACCACAACAAATATTGTAATATCATTACGGTTATTCTTTACAGGTATGCTGCCAAAAGACCACCTAATATAAATGATATAACAAGTTGCAACCATAAAAAAGATGTTAAACTTAAATGTAGCACTTTGAATGCCCAAGATATTAGAAAGTTCCATGAAGCATTTTATGCCAGACCAGATAAATCTACCCAAGACAATTTCATCTTGAAATTCATAAAAGTTCACACACCGAAGCAAAGAAGACGTTTAGCCAAAACCCGAGCTGAATCGAAAACATTCACGAAGTTTTACATTCGTACATACGTAAAACCGTACAAATTGGTTAGGGTTTGTCAAAGAACTTTTTTGAAAATTCTTGATGTTGGTGTCCATAGGGTCCGAAATATATCTAAGAAATTCTTACTGCATGGTCAACTTCCTCAAGAATGTCGAGGTGGCGATAGAGTATCAAGGAAAAATTTAACAAAGAAAGGAAATGTCATGAGATTCATTGAGACATTTAAATGTATAGAATCTCACTACTGTAGATCGGCTACGTCAACCAGAAATTATGTTTCGTCTGAATTAAACATCAAAAAAATGTGGAAACTCTACCAAGAACAGCAGGAAGATGATACTTTAAAAGTACGGGAATGTTTCTTTAGAAACATTTTTGTGACGAAATATAACATTGGATTTAAATCACCAAGGGTTGATGTGTGTTCGAAGTGCTCAGAACTGTCAGAAAAAATCAAGAGAGAGACAGTAGAATCTGATAAAGTCAATCTGATGGCAGCGTTAAGGATTCACAAGCTTAAAGCCAAGTGCTTCTATACATTTTTGCGGGAATCTGATGAAGAAATGTTTTCAATATCGTTTGACTGCCAAAAAAATCAAGTGTTGCCCAAAGTTGCTGATCAAGCTGCGTATTACTCACGGCAATTATATATCTATAATTTCACCATAGTGATTGGCTCAAGCACTAACAAATTTCCCAAAGAAAACGTCCGCATTTATACATGGACAGAAAATGTTCATAGCAAGTCTTCAAATGAAATCGCATCGGCCGTTTTTCACTTGCTTTCAAACACAGACATGACTGGCAAAAAAAAACTTCGCATGATGGCTGATGGATGCGGTTCGCAAAACAAAAATAGTACAATGATTGCTATGGCTGGCTACTGGTTAACGACATGTGCCCCAAGGTATATCAAAATCGTTGAACTGATTTTCCCGGTTCCCGGACATTCGTTCATGCCAGCGGATCGAATTTTCGGTTACATAGAAAAAGAAGTTAAAAACAAGGAAATCATTATAGATCCATCTGAATACCGAGAAATTTATGAAAATTATGGTGTGGTAACCAAATTGGGCGAAGATTGTACAGTAAAAAATTGGAAGGCGTATGCCGGTGAAGTGATGAAACCTCCAGCTCAATTTCATTTCAAGTTTGCTGAATGTAAGCGATATTATGTGACAAGGGTCAAGAATAAGCCAGGGCGTTTCTTATTAAGGGGCGAAGTAAACTACAAGAATGATTTGGGAGTTGCTAAGAGTGTTATAAAACGAGGAGTATTATCGATGTCCGACTTTGACGTTAGAGACGTACCACCGTTTCAAGTGAACGTTTCAAGTTTAAAACTTGCTGATGTCGACAAATTGTTGTCCAAACATTTTGGTGCTCAGTGGAAAACGAACTTGGGATCCGGCGATCTGGTATTTTACAAGCAAGTTCTTGACAACACTCCTTCTGGAGAAACTGAAGATCTAGAATCTTGTGAATATTTAGAGGAAGTTGGAATGTCGATTTGAATTATTTTAGGTTTTGATTTTTAAGTTAAATAGTTTTGTTGATTTTGATTTTTAATTAAATTTCAAATATTTACCTGTGTGTTTTATTAAAATGATAAATGTATCAAAATTCTAAATTGAAATAGATTTTATTCTGTCTTAGGCAATCTTGCATAAAACCATTCAAGCAAAGACCCTAGGAGCAAACTCGCCTCTATCCTTAGTTGTTAAGTGCAAAAACGCCTCTATTCAAGACTTAGATGCAAAACCTACTCTGTTCATATTTCAATTCATATAAAAAGCCAGAAACGTCTGGAAAACCTTAAATACTATTTCATATGAGGTGGAAAGTACCCCTTTTCTTATCAAACGAAGTTTAGAGACATGCTGTAAGTTAAGTCCAAGTTTCTTAAACTGGTTTTTGATGTCTAGTGACAAAATAGAAAAAAGTGATAGAGGCGCTTCTGTATCTAGACCCCTCACTTATTACATAAATATTTCAGATCATTTTGCCCGCGGTTTTGTTCACATAGTACCAATACTATATTAGATACTTATACAAAATTTACTTCCAAGTCATCATCATCTCCCTGACCTTATCCCACGCTAAGTGGGGTCGGCACAACATGTATATTGGTATATTAGCAACAAAAAGAAACGTACGACGTTTAAGTGAACTTTTATAGCACTTTCTATCCGAGTTTTTTTTGTCTTTACCAAAGTACTCCAGACTTTAAAATATGAAAGAAGTAAAACATAGCAACGTGTTCTTATAAAATATATTTTATATTACTTGAGTTTTAAATTAATTGCAACCTTTTATATTTTCCTTAAATTATAACCTTTAAGACCCAAAGTATCACTCTCACCTCAACAGTTTCCTTACTAAACCATTACTGAATTCTAAAATAGTCGTAAGTACTGATGTTGACTGTACATCAAAACAGACCACATCCACCATGATCAAGCATGACTGACCTGTCCAATTGTCCAGCTGCAAATAAATGACACTAACGAGCCTCATACAAATCACAGCACACGAATAAACAGTGTATTCTGTGTAACTGTGTACAATGTGCGCTAGATTAGCAGAGTCTAGTTTTTTTTATTTGCTAAGGTCTAGTGTTGTGCCGCCTTTGAAATCCTTATTGATGTATCGTTTTCGTAGAGCTTTTATGTTATTGAAAAGCCTAGTATTGATTTGCACGGGTTTTTCAACTTTTGAAACAGATTTTTTTTGGTGTCACTACTCTTCTTTGAAAGGATTGTATTTGCAAAGAGACTCCAGAGAAAAAGTATAGATCATTGGATGTAGAGATAAACTATTAAGAATAAAACTTACAAAGGGTACTTTGAAACCATAGCAACAAAATTGTTTATGAGCTGATGTTGATACTAAGACGTGTTACATTTCCTGATACAACACAGAACCACATCAATCAATGAAAGGAGCCTATTAAAAAACAATTTTACGTAATTTACAAACAACCCTTTTCAAAATGCAAAAGAATGCTGAGTCATAAAGATAAAATAAATAAATAAATAATGCTTAACTTTTCACAAAGCATCATCTAGCCCCAAAGTAAGCAGAGCTTGTGTTATGGGTACTAGATGACTGATATACTACTTTTATACTATTTGTTTGTAAATACATACATAGAAACACCCAGACCCGAGATAAATATTTGTAGATCATACAAACATTAGTCCCGCCGCGGGGATCAAACCCGCAACCTTCTGCGTAAAAAAAATATATAAAAAATATAAAGATCAATCCAAAGTTTTTCCTGATCAATAAAACTGAAGCATCGTAAAGTAAAAACTTGAACGAACATTAACATCAAAACCATATAAAATCACCAGGTTATTGCAATTTAAATAAATTGTAGGTTTTTATAACAATAAAAATGGTAAAATGTCGCACTTTTAAGCCCAATAGTGAAACGACTTCCTTAGTCGAAGGTGTGTCTGTGTGTCCCAGAGCCACAGAAAAATCCATAATTTTAATGGTACCTATACATTTTTTTATATGCAATGGAGTGGACACACACACAACAATAGCCAGACACACCCTACATACCTACATACACACACAAACATTTTAAAAATCCTCTCAAAGCATCACACACATTTAGCAGGCAGTAATATGTATTTTTGAGAATATGTAGATTAAATTTCATATAGGTACTTCTTTAGGTTTAGGTAATATTTTGTACCCCTTTCGTTTGTTATACCTACTTATACATAGCTTCATATCTTAGTACTGAGGTAAAAATCTTTTTTGTAAGAAAATATCTCGATATCTAATCAACACTAGTAATATGTACTGTGTCCAAAGTCGATAATATGCTCAAACCTACTTACCTATCTACTAGCCGAAGCAGCGATCACTCGTTTCTACACACAAGTCCTACTTAGAACGAGATGCTCAAAGCAAAATCTAGAACTAGGTCTCTACACCTTATGTTATATGGGAACAACGAACTACAAACAGCAATTTTTTGCTGCGAGTAAGTTCTTCCCCTTGCATTACTTCGATACAAGATTGATACTTACTTTAGTTAGTTAAGACCTTCCTGAATAAACATTCATTTCATTTCCTTCAATAATAAAACATCCTAACTACTGTTGCTTGGCATATGATGATGATGAATCCATTGATTTAAAAATTCCTGACTCACTAATTAAAAATATGGATTTTATTGAAAGCTTCTCGCAACAGGACAACCCTATGAACATATTCATCACATGCTCTACAAATGCAAGTTGACCGGTCAGATTATGATAGATTCTGATTCTGATTAGAAAACACACTAATGAAGTGAAAGTAATATTTCATAATCATACGACTGGGTAGTAATTGTAAGGGTCCATGCATTAGGGTTAGACTTAGACGAATGTAGATTCTAATGAGCCTTTGAACACCGCGAATAGAAATGTATTGGCTGTCTACTTTAATATAGTATTTTGTATGGAAAACTTCACATTAAAATAAATTCATTTTCTTCGCAATCATCTAGGATTACTAATGATCTATCTTATTTAAAACAATTGGGTGGACACAATGATTTCATGTGTACTCTTACTTGTTATGAGATAGACCATTAAAGATTCTAGTTATATTATCTTTTTCCTATATATTAATATTATGTAATAAGGTTTGATTGACGAACTGACCTAGTCAGTCAGAGTACATAGTGACATTTAAAAATAGTTTTTTTCTTAGGTAATCATCTTGATGTCAAAATCAGCATGTAAAATAATGAACGGTAAAAAATAAAACGAAAACGAAAAAACTTATATATATATGTATAAGTATACATAAAAATTTACTTAAGGTTATATAATCACTCGTGCAGATCAGAACAAGCAAACTTCAGATTCGAATAAAAAAGGCAACAGAATAAGATTGAAAGTCAATAACCCATTCACACGATGCCGTCTCAAATTGTACAAATAACTGTAATCTCTCGAAGAAAATCGAAAGTAAATTCACTATCATTCGATAGAAAAAGATTATACCTAATCTTTTGGAGACTTTTGTGGTAATTATTGCATAATACTGTTTTGTGTTTATTTGTCATTGGCTGTGGTTACCATGGGTTACCACCTACGAGTCTAAAATCAAAATGTATGTATTAGTAATAGTAAGTACAGTGTTTAAATCATAATAAGACTTGTTATCATTGCATCTATCTTAAATTATCCATACTATTCCATTTATCCATAAATATCTGAAAGTAACTCTGTCTGTCTGTCTGTCTGTCTGTGTTTGTTACGCTTTCACGCCCAAACCGCTGAACAGATTAAGCTGAAATTTGGCTTAGTTAAAGGTTGTATCCCAGGGAAGGACGTAGGCTACCTTTTATCCCAAAAAAATGAAAAAAAATCCCGAGGGACCGCGGGTCGCACCGCGGGAGCGCAGCTAGTAATTAATAAGTAAAAAAACCTGTCAATAAAAAATCTAATTATTTTAGCCGTTTCAGCGTGAAAGAATAACAAACAGACACGCATACCGACAAAAAAAACTCTAAAAGATTACTTTGTTTTTGTTACTAAATTGTTTTTTATGTTTGAACTGCGAAGATGGCAGCCCTAGTTAGCCACTTGTAATTTTTTGCACAATTTTGGTGTAACGGATCTATACAGTTTTTAGCGGTATAGTTTGTTACGTGCTTGCCAAAATAGTATAAGTTACCAAATCTAAGCTTTGAGTTTGTTAGTAAGCATCGTTATTTTTTTTATAAGAACGAAGTTCCTTTTCGAACGGTATCGAAGAAACATTTTTTATAAGAACGAAGTTCCTTTTCGGACGGTATCGAAGAAAAAAAGACTAAGGCTGGAAAAAAAAAATTTACTCCATTTTACCGTCACGACACATGTTTAGGTCAAATCGTCATAGTGCAAAATGCGCAGCCGCGACACAGTCCATAGATTGTTACATTGTTAGAACGGAAGAGCGTTTCTAGGATACCTAATTGACAATTAATTTATTATATTCCCAGTATAGAAAAGTACTCTTTACTTCGTTCCAACGAGTGTTCCACGACACTCGCGTTCATGTTTTTTCTCCTCTTTCTTTTACATTTATTTAACTTTTATGCAATCGCCACTGAACAATCATTATAAAATTAAAGTGACATCAGTAGCTGATATTTACTTAGTTTTATTAGTAAAAATTACGCGATGATAACAGAAATGAATTGTAAATTATACATAGTTCTGATAAATCTGATGTCGTGAAAAACTATACTCCTTATCACAAGTCTGTTAAGAATATACATGAGTAAAAACACCCATGACATTTACAATTGTTTTTACGAAACCAAATTATAAAAAATATGCTGGCGATCGCATAAGTTTATTAAAGACAACGTGGTTTTCAACGTGAGTATATTTGAGAACGGTTGCGAAAAGTTCAAGGATAACATATTTTCTCAACGACTATCAAGTTTTTCTAGTTTGCTCTTCACAAATCTTTACTTATCAGACAGCAGTCGAATCTTGTTATTGACTCTTGTCTTATAATTCGATAGAGCCGGCTGCACGCACGAAAAAACATGACGTCATGCGGCGTTACCACGCTCTGAGGCGTTCCATGTAAGTCTTGAAGTGCAAGCGAGAGCGCGGAACGAGCGACAAAGAAGCACAATCGGCCTTTGCGTTCGGCAGCGTTCGACATCCGTCTCTCTCCTACTTGAGTGAGCGATGCGTAGACGTTGTCACGTTCAACTATCGTCAGTAAACCGACTTTACAGACAACCAATTTTTTCAATTTCAATGAGCTACTTTCATGAAACCAAAAAATAAAACAAGTGACTTTCACATTGCCTTACATTAATAAGTTAAGGTTCATCTAAGTTGGAACCGACAGGTGGCGCTGTAGTCGTGATAAGTTATTGTTTTCTTATTATTTGAGGAAACGTCTGCGTATTCCGCTAGTCAAAGTCAAAGTCAAAGTCAAAAAGCATTTATTCAGTAGGACCGCTGGGATCACTTTGAAACGTCTTAAAACTAGGTGATTCTACTCCTGTTCCATGCTCCATGTTCCATCCTCCTGTGTATTCATTATCCTACATTATTGTGGCAAGTGATTCAAGAAGTAAATTCTTTCTTGAACCACGTTGACACAGTAATAAAACGCTTTGATGACGAAATGTTTCGAGTCCTAAAATGCTAATCTGAACGTGGCAACACTAATCAAAACGCAATACGACGTTGGTTTTTGTGTTGCCACAATCAAACTAGCATGTTTATAGTCAATGTATTTTCATCATGTCGGTTTAATTTTATCTATATAGACTTCGTAATTGACTTATACGAGTAGGTATACTTCGGTCTAACAGCAGGTAAATAATATTACCATCGCTTTTCATTGGCTGGAGAATGACAGGGATAAAACATTATCTAGCCTTGCTAGACGGGAATGAGAGAGACATGGCCTCACTATCTTTACTACATCTTCATTGATAATAAACTCACGCTGGAGTTAAAATTACTAGAGCGTGACAGTTTCGGTGTACAGGTCCGATGTCGTCCTATGGGTCAGGCTACATACGAGTGCATGCTTCAGCAACATATAAATATCAAAGTTAATTAATGAATTGTGTTTGTTTCCGAAAAATGGCTTACTTGGCCGCGGGCTCAAAATGCTTTAAGTAATACTTTTTTTTATAGAAATACAATGTGTGTTCATTTCATTGTCAGATAGACAGAGACAAAAATAAAAAACTAAGGAAAAATCTTGTCAAAATTCCTTCGAGACGCATTGCTAGCCTGCTGGTCTTCATAGCCAACGTACTATTTGCTAGCCTGTAAAATGAAAACCGTTTTGTAAACAAAAACTGAAAAAACATATATAAATAAATAAATAATGCTGGACTTTTCGCACAGCATCATCTAGCCCCAAAGTAAGCAGAGCTTGTGTCATGGGTACTAGATGACTGATAAACTACTTATATACTTTTTGTTTGTAAATACATACATATTATACATAGAAACACCCAGACCCGAGACAAATATCTGTAGATCATACAAACATTTGTCCCAAACAACAACCAATATCCAAAATGTTTTATGGTTGTTTATGGTTACTTATGTGTAGTCCTTTTCAAGATGTGCTTTGATATGTAGTTAGAATCAGTTGCAACATGCTTACACAAGGATTAATATCTAAGCTTTGGTAATCTGTTACTAAAGACGGCACCAAGGTCGAGTGTAGTAAAATATAGTGTGAATACGTTTGTTTGATAACTACTCATACAAAATGTATAGATATTAGAATTCGTTAAAAGCTTAAATGTATGAATATTGTATGTATATTCAATGTTTATTATTCTAAAATTGTTTATATATATGTATATATTTCATAGCCGTATTCTATAAAACGAAGAGCCGTGTTGGTCTAATGGGGTTGTGCCTCGACTTTCAAACCGTCGTCGTCGTCGTGGGTTCGAATCCCGGCCGTGCATCACTAGATTTTTTGATTTGAAAAAATGTATATGCACTTTAACACGAGCTCTTAACAGTGAAGGAAAACATCGTGAGGAAACGCGCAGCTTAGTCAGCTCCACATGTATTGAAGTCGTCTTTCCTGTGGGCCAGGCTGATTAAGCTGAGAGGATGGTTTAGGTGCTGGGCAAGCCTATTCCATCTCAAACAATGTCCCAGGCATTACAGCGTCCCGTTAAGTGTAGGCATATATTGCCTCCTGACGCTGTATTAATCATCTAATATAGATGAGGAAGGCCTAAGTTTATTGAATGTTTATTATTGTAAAATTTCATAGCCGTACCTATCCTATAAAACAATGAAGTAATGATAATAACCCCCAATAGATATCTAGTCATATAATCAAAGAGGTCAAATTAAATACGGCTTATGCCTACTTAGGTAGTACCTAGTACATACTAGGTATTGTAAGTATGTTGTGAATACTAAAAATCACAGACTTAAATAATTAAGTTGAGTCTTCTTTACGAATCACATCATCACTTAA
The DNA here is from genome assembly GCA_951394285.1 of Epirrhoe tristata. NCBI lineage: Eukaryota > Metazoa > Arthropoda > Insecta > Lepidoptera > Geometridae > Epirrhoe > Epirrhoe tristata. The sequence goes on along the minus strand of OX596137.1, from coordinate 10,318,174 downwards.
TAAGTCAAAGTCAAAGTCAAAAAGCATTTATTCAGTAGGACCGCTGGGATCACTTTGAAACGTCTTAAAACTAGGTGATTCTACTCCTGTTCCTTCGCGACCTATACCGTGAAGAACCAGGGCAACAAACACGGTTTGGGGCCTAGCTTTTTGACTTTGAATTACAAAATAAATAAACAAGCTTATATTCACTTAACTTAATGAATGAATGAAAAATTCCACGATTTAAAACTAAGAATCAAGATGCAAAACCATAATTACAACGGGCAGTCTTATCGCTAACAAGCGTTCTCTTCCACACCTTTGGATGGAGATGTTTAATATATTATTGCTTGTCCACAGGAACACATACAGGAAGTTCTGGACAAGTGGACGCAGATCGATGACGAGATTTGGGCGAAGGTGATAGTCTTCGAGCGGAACCGACGCGTCGCGAAGGCGTATGCGCGGGCGCCGGTGCTCACTATCAATGGATCTGATGACGGTTTTGACGGCATGAGGTGAGTTTTAAATGAAATTTTACGAAAAGTTTAACATTTTGATATTTTTATAATAGTTGGTTTAACTATATGAGCGTTTCACATTTAGTTTTTTGCTTATTATAATGAAATTGCAATATAGAAATTTGTCACAGGTAATAGTTTCTTTTTAATTTTTAATGAGTCATACAATTCTTGTTTGTTAATCTTGACCAAATCGAAACAATAAATCAATCAAATATTCGAGATAGCCAACTAGAGCAAGAAACGAGACCAACTTCAATTGCACAGCCATAAATACTTAATCAAAGCCTTTAAGACAGCTGACTCATTAATAAATAGAGCAATAAAAATTGCAAATTCTACAGAGTAAAAAGATAGCAGCTCACTCAAACTCTTAAAAATATTGAACATTGTAGTTACCTTGTATTGAAGTATAAGTTAGGTACCTACCTAATAACTTAACCCATGTTGCCGAGAGACCCTGTTGGATCGAAGAAAGTGACCTTTGCTCAGCAATAGTAAAGTAAAGTAAAAAAGCCTTTATTCGCTGACCATCTTACAGAATTTAACTTAATCTAATTTTAGTCTATTTTACAAAATAAATTAAAATAAATTGCACTTAATCTTCAGCAACCAGTTTGTTGGTCAGGTTGTCCTTCGACATAGGACTCCCCTATTTTATTCCACTCCTCTCTGTCTCGAGCTAAACAGGTGATATTTTAATAAAAAAAAAAGCCTCAATAAGGTTCTCAATCAATTTAGACTATTTTGCTTATAAAAATAATTTGTGAAAAAAAGTTACTATGACATTTTTTTTATCATTAATTTACATCATCCCACAACTGGACAAAGGTCTCCCCCATATCTTTCCAATCATCTCTGTCTCGGCCCATTTCCCACCAGTTGCCACCCACTATTGCTTGTAAAACATATTTCAAAATAAGCGATTGAAATACAAACAAAACGAATAGAGCATTGCTATTTACTTTTACTCTTTTTTAATATCTGAACCAGCTTTTCTCCTGAGTACTGTGGCTAAATTGCAGTAGTTTTTTTAATAAATGAAGTCGTTAATTCAATATTGTAGGCGTATTGTGGTGCGTGCTCTACTTTCAATAAGCATTCTTAATTATTATTTCTTCAATTTGTATCTGACAAAAAACTACCTGTATGACCTCAATACACTTCTAAATCAGTTTAGCTAGAACGTTAAAAAAATAAGCTTTTGAAAGGCAACCGTTTATTTGTTGTTATGGAAGTACTTAATTAAATAAATTTTGATAAGACTTTTTAAAAATGAAATTATATTTTTACCCATACAAGCTAAGCTAAAAAATAGTTTAAAAAGTTGGATTTCAGTAAAAAAATTTTTTGGTTTATGATATTTGAAATTACTTCAATTCGTTATCAACAGGAAGCAAAACCACTGATAGATAGAAAATTGAAACTCACTGTAAATCTACATTATTTACTAGTAATTGACTTAACTGGAGCAAACTTCTACAATTAGATATCCTGCAGTTTACTTTCAACAGCTGGTAGTTTTGCAACCAAACCTGGGGCAGTCACGTCGTGATTAGTTCTTATCTCAGACTATTCTAATTATGCAACTAATTGCTGGTTAATTTATCTGTACACATTCCTATGCAACACGAAATATTCAAGGTGTTGTTTTGAACTTGAAAGCTGTGTTGGTTGAATGGGGTTGTACATACCTCGACTTTCAATCCGAAGGTCGTAGGTTCGAATCCCGGCCGTGCATCAATGGATTTTTCATTACGTAAAAATATGCGCTTTAACACGAGCTCTTAACGGTGAACGAAAACATCGTGAGGAAACCCGCAGCTTAGTCAGCTCCACACGTATTGACGTCGTCTCTCCTGTGGGCGGCTGATTAAGCTGAGGATGATTTAGGTGATGGGCAAGCCTTTTCCATCTCAAACAATGTCCCAGGCACTTCAGCATCCCGTTGAGTGTAGGCATAGTTTGCCTCCTGACGCTGTACAAATCATCTAATATAAATGTAAAGGCCTAAGTTGTTTTGAATTTGCTTTGGTATGTACCTACCTCTAACAAGAGAGTACCTTATTATTTTCAGAAAAGTGTGAGTACATATTATGTGCCGAATACCTATGTAATTGTGCCCCTAGACATTTTGATTAGACATAGTAATGGATTTAAAGAAGTGATAGAAGATAACTTTATTTGACAGTCAACCATCTACATGTAGGTACAGGCCATGCCAATCGTCATCGAATTCCTATCAAAAACTACTAGCAAGCTACACCGAAGATCGCTAACAAAGTAAATGAATATAATAGATCTTTACTAGTTTAAATTTATTCAATAGTATAGTTTCATAATAGATTTAAGTTAAAAATAAAACTAAGATGAGAATCATTTTAATTGAATTGCGTAAAGAATGGGAAACGCTTACAAGTTCGCAGAAAAATATCGTTTACATATTAAACAGGTTTTCAGCGCTGGTAACTAAAATCTTAGTGCTTATTAATTGGACTGTACAAAACATAACTTAGAACAAGCATGATCACAACAAACCAAGACGTTTCAGGGGGGTTATTCGCGTTCGTTTTTCATTCGTTCGATGAATATTCGGATGCTTCTTACTACGAGCTACATTGTATTCAGTCGATAAGATCAACGATAAAACACGGTCCTAACCTAGGACAAAATATTCCAAACCGAAAAATTGGCCCTTAAAGTTGGAAATCATAAATGAATAATCATCAAATATTCATCAAACGAACGAAAATAAGAACGCGAATACGGAAAAAGATCAGGGGATCTTTTTCAGGGAATTTAAGATTCTTTGATAATGGCTAAAAATGGGTTATAATGATAATGATAATGATAATGGGTTGTCTGAGGAACAAAGTGAAATCAATAAGTCAGAATTCCATATCGAGATAGGTTGCAAGCCCATCATTAGAATACTAGGTAATTGGTTTTCTCATGTTTTCCTACCGTTTAGAACAACATTTTTCGAAACAAAAATCTATTGGTGCACAACAGGATTCAAACCCTCGACCTTAGAATTACAATTCTTCCATTATTCCTATTATTTATTATAAGCTCGTTGATTCCCACTGCAGGGCAAATGCCTCCCTTCTCTTCCTCCACGTCTTCCGGTTCCGGGCCATAACAGGCCAATCTTTTTTGTAGGAGTCCAGCTCATCCCGCCATCGTTGCTTGGGTGTGGAAGCACTATTACTATTAAGAACAAAAAATGCAAGTAAGATGACGGTAAGTATTGTAAATTCAGTAAGACGCGATCGGCCGACCATGCAAGGTCTACAGTTTCACCTGGTTTAAAACCAAAAGTGAATTTATAATTGCTATTCTCGGTCAACGAAGCAGACAGTGAAAGTGTTTTGGGTGCTGGTTGCTATTTCCCACGTGTTTTGTGAAATGTTGTAATGGAAATTGATATTTAATGTTTTTTTCTGTACTTATAATTGTTTTTTTTTTGTTTTTTTTATCGGCTCAGATTTTGAATACCATTTTTTTTCTGATTACCCAGGGTACCCAGCTTATTCGAGAGCGTGCCATTGAAGGGGCTATCAAATTTTAAATTTTTACTTGGTTGTAAACAAAAATAACTTGATACTGCTGTTTGCAATTCCTTCTGTTTGCCATTCATAAAAACCCCTTAAAAGTCAGGCCAAAGTCAAAAAATATTTACTTATTAGGTGATTCTACTCCTGTTCCTTCGTGACCAATACCGTGAAGACTAAGAGCAACAAATTGTTAGCTGTTAGCTGAACCAGTAAATAGTATTTCCAGAAGGTTGGTTCAAAAGTCTCGTGTGGACAGTGCCAATGAATAATGCATTTCACACCAACTATGCACGATCAGACAAAAGGCGTGGTTCGCAAGGCGTAATGACACGGAAGTTGTCGCGACTGTACTAGATCATCGCGTACTGCGAGAGTACAGCGTGTTTGTTTATTTGGAAAAATATTTACTGAAGTGTAATTTGTTAGTAACAAATTTAACTTAAGTATTAGAATTATGTGCTAGGTCGACCATTTCAAATGAACCATTGTTTTGAAACGTACAATCCTTAGAACTTAATACAAGTTCATAGAAATAAACCAATTTTTGAATGGGTAAGATAATTTAAATCCCAAAATTTACCCAGCTTGACTACATGCTTATCTCATGATAAGTATAAATTAAGATTTGCTTGCACTTTTATTCAGCAATTTTCCATCATCTTTTAAACCTACGACTATTACAAGATCCGGTATTTGAAGTCCATAGATTTATCAAGCAATTTCCGACTTTTTTTTGCTTACCACCAAATAGTTCACCATACTTCAAAACTCATGCACATTGATCAAACATTCACGCCAATACTCATTCCAGGACACTATATAAATCAACACCTAGCGTCTTACGCGGAAGTATCCTATCAGATCCACACACGAAAACCCCTGGAGTGCCCATTTTAATTCAACAAGTACTGCACTCACACTACATTTAATTAGTCTGATCTAGCACAACCTTACAACTACGTAGCGACAGAAGGGAAACTACTTACGCGTTTAAAACGCGTAGGACGCGCGTTTTTCCTTTGCAGAGCTTAAATGAATTTTAAATGCTGCTTTATTTTGATAACGTAGCACGCTACAAAATGCCTAATGTGTAACCTCTTAATAGTACTTAGTTCAGTGAGTGTTATTCCGAGTTTTCAATCCAATTTAGATAAAAGGTGGATACGTTGTTTTTGTTTATCAATAAAAAATAAATCAAAATAGTTTCTTTTAAAGTGGAACAAATTTTCAGAAATGTAATATTTTAGACCACCCGTCGTCTAATGAACCCCAATCAATAGTAGGTCTTAACTAATAAAGATAAAGTTGAAGCTCCAATGCAGCTCTATTGCATTGGCACAGGCTCTTTCTTTGGACAATAAAGATCGAACATTCTAGAGCTAATAATTAGAACTTGTTACTGGACTTTCGATAGCAAAATGCTAGGATTTAAAGTTAATTTAACGTGAATTAATTGGGTATATCTTGTAGGAAGTGCTTCTGTTTTGTTTGGCGCTGTGTAGGTGTAAGGAGTTTGTTATTACGTGTTCGATAGCTAGTCTAGCCTTAGTACATTTATTTTCTGTAACCAAATCTAGCTTTCAAAACGTAGATACCTACATTGTTTGTTCTCTGTCTGGATGTTTTAGTACCAAAGTATTTTCAAAAAAAGTATCGCCGTTATTGTTTTCTATCAGTTAGATATTTGGGGCTTTGTGTAAAATGTCTATTAAAAATAAAACGTTTGTTTATTTCAGACCATTGAAGAAAAAATGTTTAATGCTCCAAAATTTTTTTTCTAAGATCAAAAAATGCGGGAAGCCAAAAATTACTGTTTAGGTCTAAAAATCTTATATCACATTCTTATCCAAATTATCAATGTAAATAGATTTGGTAAATCAAACCATGCACATACATCCATAAAGAAAACTTTTAAACTGAATAAAATTTACTTAAAAACCAAAAATGGTAATGTATCAAGATTAATGAAACATGTGGGGTCTGGGTTCTGTCAAGGCTAAATCTACATACCCTTATTGAAGAGATAAATAAAAATCAATACCACATAAGGGTTACAATTGGCCTCTTTACAATGCGGTTTCGTCTTTATTCGGAAAATAGGCCACTGTGACTTTGTATCGCCCAGAGAATTGATAAACTAGTAGGTACCTAGATAAAATTCTATGGTATCGTCTAAACTAGGAAGCTTCAGATTCAATTTAGCATTGTCATTTTTGATTGTGATAGGTACGAGCAGAATAGCAAAATGACTGCGACGCCTAGCTAAAATTAGGCGTTTTTACAGCCGCTACAGAATCGAGTCCAAAAATTTAATTTGTATAATGTTAGTAAGGACTACAATTAGTAATAGTTTTATAATCCTTTATGATAGCATATAGGGTCTTTCATTTTATACCAACTAAAAAATAAATTAAAAAATATTTATGTAATGATTTTTTTTTGTTTTGTTATGAAAATCCCGAGAACATCGATAAAAACTATCCTTTCAATTGATGCTTGCTTCTTGTATAACTTAGCCCATTCGTGACGTAGCTGCACTGCGATTGGTGGAACGTTTGTTCTCCTTGAAAATCATAATGCAACAATTCAAAAAAATCAATAAATGATTTTTGAAGTGAAAACTTAAATGGTCTTAGGAATTAAATTGATACGGTCAAACGTCTATTTACAACTCAAAAATGAGGCCCTGTCAGTTTGTGTAGTTTAAAATGAAAGACCCTATATAATTATCTCTCAAATTCCGCATAATTGATAAGATGAATGTACAAACACAATGACTGTCACTCAACTCTACAATTCGTAACAGTTTGGCGCCGAACTAAATCAAACTAGTCGACACCTGGTGACCTGAGTGGCCTAAATGCCATCGACAAGCCCAGTCAATAATGGAATAGACAATAACTGCCCTGTCAATAGTTCAGTAGATAATATCTTAGATAATGCAGTCGATATTTTAGACAACCTAGTAGTTACAGTACGGCTTTATTCTGATCAAGCACGTGTTTGAGGCACGATTTGCTAGTCTTGTTCAAAAAGTAAAAGCGTTTTTTTTAAGTAAGTATCTAGAACTAACTATCTCTTGGCCCAGAACTTGGCAAAATAGAAGGGAGGCCTATACCCAGCAGTGGGTGAAATCGGGCTGCGGATGATGATGATGATGAAGTATCTCAAGTTACTTATCCCACTTGTTTGTGAGTATGTTTAGATGTTTGTATGTTTGTGATTCAATCACGCCTAAACCAGTGAACCGATTTGGATGCTAGGAATAGGTAGGCGTAGATAGTGACCTGGAATAGCAGAATGCTTGTACCACGCGGCGAAGCCACGCGCAGTAGCTAGTTATTTCTTAAACTTCATCTAAGTATTTTGAATTATGATGTTGCTAGTTCCTGTTTGTACTAGATCCATACTACTTACTACTTACTACTTACTACTAATATTATAAATGTGAAAGTAACTCTGTCTGTCTGTCTGTCTGTCTGTTTGTTACGCTTTCACGCCCAAACCGCTGAACAGATTAAGCTGAAATTTGGCATAGTTAAAGGTTGTATCCCAGGGAAGGACATAGGCTACTTTTTATCCCGAAAAAAATCCCGAGGGACCGCGGGTCACACCGCGGGAGCGGTAGTTATTTATAAAATATGCATGCATTCTTCAAAGCTAGGTAAGTTTATTTAGGAATTAATATTAACTTTCCCTAGACTGCAACCCGTGTCTATCCACGGCACGTGGTCACTACAGTAATATTATATCATAACAGATGTTGAATGTTGATAGTTGCAAATCGACCCACGCGACAGAATCACGAGTTCCACTTTTATATGTCACGACCCAAACCTCTAAAGATATTATCTATGGTCCAGTTTTCACCGGATGTGTGAAGTGACATAATAAAAATATGATAAATGGTAATGATAAGAATAGTGAACTATAAAATTTATTATTGCGCTAAAGAGGCGGGCTAGAAAAAGTCTTTTGCAACTTGGTAGCAACACTTGGATTTTTTGTATTCTCAAAATGTTCTGCAATATTTATTCAGTAGTTATTTTGGGAATTGCTTTGCCTCTCACCTTGCCTCTCTTTTAACCTTTTTTATTTTAAATAAGTACTATGCATTGCATAAACTTAAACTGTGTGTATGTATATTATAATAATATGTCCTATGAAAAATAATGATGTACCTTTCTAATGGTAAAAAAATTTTGAAATCGGATAATTATGCTCATTAAAACTTACAAACATACCTTATTAATACATTAAATAAAACCTTACCTATTATCCTTCAAAATCTGTGTTAATCGATTCGTTCAATTAATTTGCTCCATCCATACAAAGCTAGGACTAAAGAGTCTAGACACCTAATTATACTAAACAATATTATCTCACAAGCACATCTATTATAGATCATAGAAAGGTTATTGATGCATTGATCCAAATCGTGTCGTAACCTATAAGTGTTCGCATAACGTATTAGACTTGTGCAAGTTATTGTTTATTGTACTTGTGTGTTTGATTGTACTGTGCTTTGTTGGGACCGCGGCCACAATAGGTAGTTTTTTGTTGAAGTTGGTAGCGCGTGCACTTCGCACGACTGTACTTATGAGCAAATATTATACACGAATGGACTTTAGGCAGACGTGTGGGTAAAATTTGTCCTGAAATATTGTTATTATATTTTGAGATTCGTACCGTAAGGATATTAAAAATCTTATTTCCTTGACATAGAATATTACGGTACGTACATACATAATTACGCCTTTTTCCCGAAGGGGTAGGCAGAGACCACGGATCTCCACTTGCAACGATCCTGACACACAACTTTTTTTCACTATCATTACATTATTCATACATGCTCGCCGGTTTAAGGTACTTTTGACCTGGCCCTTCTCCAAAATGTCGCTAATTTGATCCAAGAAGGTTCTCCTAGGCCTTCCCCTTCCAGCTGTCCCATACACTGCTTTGTCATCCATCCTCTCTACATGCCCAAACCATCTTAACACGGTACGTAGCGGATAATATTGCTGCACATTTTATACCAGCATCTTGTGGTGCCAAAGTAAGCATCCCTGGGTAATACAGAAGTATCCAGATGATACCGGGTAGGTACTCCAATGTCATGAAAATATTTGCATTAGATACCGTTCACCGGTTTGAATGGTGTCTATGGAGTAACTAGTGTTATTCGAACGAAATCATTGAGCTCATGTCAAATTCATGTTCTTAGGTGCAAAATTCTTAGCAAAGAAATAGAACACAAATAATGACATTCGTCTTTAGAATATAAAAGTTCATGTAAAGGTATTTGAATATGAGACCTCTGCTTATACCAATTCTGACATCCATACAAGCTCGCCGATTTACCTTTAACCTAGCCTTCGATAACCTAGCACTTCTATATGTCACCAATTAAGACCAAGTATGTTCTCATTCAAAGATTGTAAAAATGGTGTAGACTCTACAATGGTTATGCTTAAGAAAATTTCGAAGGTGCAGTCTTGATGTAAAATTCTATTCCTAAGACAGGAACAGAACACGCGCACCCGTGGGTCGAATCAATGCCACTAATCTAGTATTAAACTGCAGAAGCAGCTTCTTAGCCCACGTGTATATCTGATACCACAAGTATTTGCATTCATTGACAGTTTAGATCTGACAACAAAACACCAACATACAAACAAACATACCTATACCAAGCCACGGAAAACTCAACTCTAAAACAAAGGAATAAAGCTTAGACTTTTCTATCTAAAATGAAAGTTTGTAGTATCCACGAGCGTCGTGCAAATTGCGTTTAAATCTTAATTGACTTTTTACGAGTTGTTAGAAGTCGAATTGGTCGACGCCATTTTTATAAATTAGATCTTGCACGCAACTAGAGACAGATACAAAGGTCGTTAAATGAAAGTATCGATATAAATAGAACGATTTATTTTATTGGACCTAAAGAAATAGTGGACAGATTAAAGAGATATAGATACATTAAAACCTAAATACAGAGGATAGATTAAAACCTAAACAAGGGTATTGAATTATTTACAAAGTATATGTAGGTACTAAGCCGGCGAGCATGTATGAAGAATGTAATGAGAATGAGAGTGAACTAGGCAAGAGTTGTGTGTCAGGATCGTAGCAAGTGGAGATCCGTGGTCTCTGCCTACCCCTTCGGTAAAGAGGCGTGATTTTATGTATGTATGTACGTAGGCAGACGACAGAATGTTTAGTGAGTAATCAGAGGTAACACAATATATTTGACAACATGCAGCTATATTATTTACGCCCTCCCGTTGTTATACTTATGTTTGTTAAAACGCTTGTTAAATTGCATAGTGTTTTAAGGCCCTACAAGTTAAAACAAATTTGAGAAACCGCAGACAAATCTCTTGCATAACTTGAACAAATTCATTGTCACTGTCCAACACGATAACTTACAAAACTTCAATGCCGCCCCACTTTCCAAACGTACAGGTACAATTATGTGGACAAACAAACAATTATATCACGCATTGTACTAACGCTACCAAAACATCACTAAATAATAACTCTTAACTCCACATAATACAGTTCAAAGTTGATCGACACAATGATAAAGAATCTGATACCCAAGACAATAGACCGAGGACATTCAGCCAAATCCTTTCAAAAATTTGGAGCAAAATTGAACCGTATCAGCTTATTAATAGAGTCTTCTATCTTTGAATCCAGGATGTAGGACTTGGCGCCAGTACTTTTGGTAGGTTATGAAACCAGCTGGGGGCGTTGGATCTAGATCTATAGTTGCAATTGCAATGAACAGTGGGACTGTCGAAGAGACTGCAAATTGCTAGTTTTGTTTGGAGACTGCAATTATGCAAATTGTGTCTAGAATTTCAAAAATGGGTCACGTTTTACTGATGGCTCTAGATTTTTTTTTATGACAGTGAGTCTGACAGAGTTGCAGGAATTGCTAGTTCTATTCTTCTGGCTAGAAAAAATATTGCTTATTTTAGGGATAGCACGGTTAAAACATTACTTAAATACATTTTAAAAAACATTAGGTTGTTATGGCTCGTGTTATAAATAAGATAATTAGGGTTTTATGAGTTCAAGTATCTATTCCGACTCAATTTGATAATAACAATTACAAATTAGCTAATAAGTTACACAATTACAGCACTTTAAACACAAGTAACTCCATTTACTGATCACGATCTCTGACCTACAACAATTAAGACGATCGGACAATTGAACGATTGTATCGGAATCGATCTGTATCGATCTGTATCGATTCTTTTTCTATATTATATTACTCGAATACTATTGCGACTTTGCTGCAGAAAGTTTTAAGCAATCATTCATGTTTTTAAGTGAATAGCTTTAGGCGGGTGTTAAATTTTATAATTATGTTGAAAGGTCAACCTAACAGCTGTCAAATTTTATCTTATATTCGCTTTATAATAAAATTTATGAATAAACTGATTTAATTTTATAAAAACTTGTAAGAGAAAATTATTATTATTCCCTAATAATCTACTACTAAGTACTATGACTAAATACCTACTATTACTACTATTTTTTCCCTTCATAAAACTTGTAGTAATAGTAGGCACTTAGTCATAATTTCTAAAATTACTAGTATTTTATATTTTCTTCTTTCGGACATAGACAAAGAAAACTTTCGTCTTTGTTCATACTCGTAGTTTCAACTTGACATAAATACAGTCTCACCTGTATTCTATGCGTCAAACAAAATATATGTAAAATACATGTGTGGCTAGTCTTATTGTTGGAGTGCTAAATAAGAAGATCTATTTTAAGAAAGATAGACAATCTATTCCTTATTTGGAATCATCCTTGAAACCGAATCGGATCTTGATGTCTGGTGCTACGAGTACTTTTACGTGCAGTGTCAAGCGCGTTTATAATATGTAACTTTTGATACAAAATAAGTTAAAAAAAGACGTGTGGCACTCGGAGACTGCCGCGGTAAAGCTATTGCATAGCATTTTTTATCAACTTATGCAATTATAATTAAAAAGTATCACCGCTGTGCCGGTCGGAGTGGGGGGTGTTAGGTTATCGTTACGGAATTTCTGGATTCGGTCTCCACGCTCAAGGCCCGCGATAGAAGCTATGCAATAGCTTAAAAGCCATATTCGCTTAGTGGATAGTACCAAAAAATACTAAACTGAAAGAAAAATGCATACAAAAGAATATATACTATGATTAAAACTGATCAAGCTTTATAAACAAAAAATCTTAAACTTGATAATTAACATTTAATACATTCAAACATGCTAATTCAAGATTCTTAAGCACATCAATAACATTTTGAAACATCTACGAATGGCGTGCGAGATGTTTGTGTTGCAACTTCTCCCTAAATTGATCAAGTGGCCTTTAAATAAGGAGTGTTGGAGTAGCATCTGTTTTGAAGATAAATTACATATTCATTGATGAGAGCACTTGTAGTCTAGTGGTAATGGCCTCGCCATCCGATCCTAAGGTTTTGGGTTCGAATCTGCTGGAGCACCACTGAGTTTTACTGTCTAAAATAGTTCCGCCAGTGCGTGATGATTTACATGATAGCAATTATATAGGTACTAGGTACCTTTCAAGAAAAAAAACTCATTACATTGAAGACTCTAGAGAAAAAATAGGTATCTACCTATATGTATAGTAGTACCTATCTGTAATTTTGATCAAAACATATGAGATCAAGATAAACAGGCTGGGATTATTAATAGACTTGGCACAGTGAGTGATTTTTCATTCAATATCTTAACATGTGACAAAGATGATTACTTAACATCTATGTATTTAAAGACCAATCTTATTCAAAATTGACAAAAACCTCGTCATCTAAGCGATTCTATTGTGTGATAATAATTTTTCCTGTTCAGTTTCCTGATCACGGCTTACACCGCGTGATTCGGTTGGCAAACACGGTGTACTTCATTGAAAGATTATATTAATGTAATAGAGAAAAAAATTGCTGGCGCAGCCGGTAGAAAGGCTGCACTGCTTGTGCTTGCATTACAAGTTTACTTACCATTTTATTTGCGTACGACAATTTATAAGATTGGCAAAGCACCAAGAGGACCCGCGTGTTATAAAGTCATCATAGAGGCTAATAATGAATTTAATAACATTTTTAGTTACAGAATCATAATTATTTTGAAACTCAATCGAATCATTAGACCTAGAATCTTAGAATACGGTAGTAAACTAAAATAATCACCATGTCATTGGACCTGACAAAAAATGATCAACTCCATTGTCAGATTGATGTAGAGGTAAATGTCGTTACGATAGTATCCTGGAGACAAGAGTGGGCGTGGCAAGGTGTGGAAGGTCGGTGAGTTTGCTTGATATCTCATTGTGTGCATTCCGAGCATCCATAATGATTTTTGGGATGTATCGGCGCGAAGATTACCTTTGATCTATATTATTATTGGCCTTTACGTTTTTCCACAGACGATTAAACAGTGTCTGTTTACGATAGTACTTCTTTTGATAGCTGAATAGAATAAACCAATTCGGGAGCAGAAAATACGCAGTTAATGCAACTGAGTGATATTCTAATGAGAATATCTATACTCAAATTATATTTCAAATCTCAAATTACAAACTACTACTCAGTAGATTTTAAATACTCGAATAATCTGTAGTAACCCAGAATATCATAGTCTATGGTATGACATGAGCATAGCTACAGGCGAACCTCCAGTTGTAAAAAACTTAGGCCTTTACATCTACAATAGATGATTTATACAGCGTCAGGAGGCAATCTATGCCTTAACGGGACGCTGTAATGCCTGCGACATTGTTTGCGATGGAATAAGCCCAGCACCTCAACCATTCTCTAAGCTTATTCAGGCCCACAGGAAAGACGACGTGAATACGTGTAGTCGTAACTAAACTGATTAACAACTGCGTCCATAGAAGACTTTTGATTTTGTCGAAGGCTAAGCTAGGGTCGGGTTTTTAATGGCATGGGGTCGTAATGGCAGGTGAAGGGTTAATTTATTCTTACAAAATCTTTTGATCTTTATTAGGTAGTCAAGGGGCATACATTTAATTTTGGTCATGGTTGTTCTTTTTTTTAATATGCAATTGAGGTATCTAAAAGGGCAACTTTTAAAGGTAATCCTAATGTTACATCTATCAATAAAATGTTCAATTCAGTAATTTATACTGTGCCTGAACTTTGTTGGGTTACTCAACCGAATTGCTAGATCGATAGCTTTTGCTGCAAATATGAGATATTTATAAATTAATAATTGGTATTTAGAACCGAAACTTAGTTATAAAACAAAAACACAGGTTCACGACTGTATCCCCAAGGTGCGGTAGACATTCTCTCAGAAAGATCTGAGATCTTATGTTACTTATTCCAGATCCTTTGACGATGTCTAAGGGGGGTGTCAGAGGCATGTCCAAACACATAAAATTTGATACATGCCCACATTTTGCAGAAGTTAGTATTCCATGCGTGACAGGTTGCAAGCCCATCGCCGCCTATAAAACTTAGTTATACAACTAAAAAAAATGATTTAGTTTTAATATTGGAAGAATTGTCTTTTGTGTCAGTTCTCCCGTGGAAACCATGTACTTGTTTGAGACCCGACAATCAAAGAGTGGAAGAAAAAGTGGGTCAGAGTGGAATAATTACGCTCTGACAAAAAATCAACTGAGTGTAAAAAAAATTTGCTTTGTGAAAAATGAACAGTCGTGCTGTAAGTTTCATTTCTAAGACACTTTAATTCACTTCTGTATCAAGTTTAAAACCTAGGTAATATAAGTGGATATAAATAGTTTGGTTAATGCCTTCGCTGGATCTAGGGCAAAGTTGTTTAAACTGTTTACTTCAAACCTCCTTTGTTAATGATTAGTTTATCATAATAATTTATATTATGTGATTGCTTTTGTATGCTCTAAGAATATTATGTAACTCTAATATACGTGAGAAGTTAATAGATTGTGTTATACCTCTCGGTTAGTAGGTACGATGCAATCCGAAGGTCGTAAATTTGAATCCCAAGTATTTGTATCAATGTATTTTTTCTTTCAGAAAATTAGGTACTTAGAAAACATCAACAGAGGAAATTAATATTTTCTTACATAAGCGTATCTACATAATAGTCTAGTATTATTTACAACTTAATTCAGCAATAAATAGCTAAGACTAGCGGAGAAAGTATTTCCATTTATATTATAAACATTGCATATGTTAAGCTCCATTTTAACCGACGTGGAACTGATGAACCATCAATCAGGCGTTGTTTGATTAAGTCACACGCACTTGGCTATTGTGTCGTCGCAAAGAGAAATGTCAGCTTGACAATATTGTCAAGCAGTTGACAAGATCAAAGTATGTATGTCAAAGTTTATTTAATGACTACTTGGGTTTTTCTCACAGAATTCTATATTCCTTCAATTCTGTGATTTTCTCATTCTGGTAACGCCTAATGCGTGAATTTTTTATAAGAATTGCTACAATTAGGTACTTCAATAAGTAATTTGAACCAAAACATTTTGATTTTTACAACGCAATTTGACAATCTTTCGAAACAGGATCAGAATTGTATCCCCGAAGCAGTAAAAATTATCTCAGCTAATATTAAGGGGGTAGTCAGAAGAGGTTCCATATCGACATGATCAATCTATGATAATCGTACCAAGTGCTAAATCATTTAAACTGCCCCATGATACAATGAGATAGTGACTTATCAAATATCATAGCGGTATCAGTCCTATCGACGTTCAACCCCGTCAGTGATCACGTAGCTTTACATAATCCTAAAATAGGTAATACTCTTGTAACTATTTGCAACCGGTTTCCGAGAACAGGAAGACTAGTTATTTACTAGGTCCTAGGTACTTAAGCTTTCGCAACAGCCTCCGGCACTCAACTGTACCTAGAACACCTAGATTATGATATTCTGGAACTTAAGTTTAAGTATACAAGTTTCTATACCTACTAATCTTATGAATTATTATAAGTAAGATGGAGTATCAACGAAACTTCTAATTCGATAAAAGTCTTTGCAGTCACGTTCGTGCCACTAGTTAAAACTAATATGAGTACTACTTGAACCACTGCACCTGCTAGTATTAAAAAACATACTAGTATCAAGGGTACCTACTGTACGGACGTGCGTCTAATATGCTCCAGAGACATCAAATTATGAAATAATTTTACTAAGTACATGGCACAGAAATGTAAAGATCAGTCGATCGTCTTCAACTCGACCCACTTATAAGTGATAGGCTCCGATCCAATGTCCTTGTGTTTCACGGATCACATCGCACGTATTGTACTGTATATATATGATATATCTTTGACCTACTAGTTAGACTAGTATACTGTGTAAAGGAGGGTCCTCAATAAAACGAGTGGACTGTATAACAAGACTGGTATAATAATTCAATTTAAAATACAAGGCAAAGATGGAAAGCTGACGTTATTAAAAATTATGTCGGAATCGCGGGTCCGTGTGCGGTGGGGTCCCGAAGGCGAGTGTTGGAGCGAGGAGGGGCTGCGTTGCGCGGGCGGCGGTGGCCTGCCGAGGCTGCGATGATGTCACTGCCTCCCCGCACGTCTCCTCCCGTGCGTATGTGGTCCGGTCTCGGACAACTGTATTTTAGTATTAAGTAGGTAAAAATTTTAGTTCTATGGAACTTTGTCACTGAGCATGAACTGTTATGCAATGTAAAGAAGTAAAAAACATTTTAAACTACTTTTGATTCATAAAAATAAAACAGCAACATACCTACCTAAACTAAAAAAAAATCCTCCTTTTATTTGGTAAAACTAATGAAAAATTAAATAGAATAATTTCATTATGTTTTGTTTTTTTTTTATTTCGCAATTATGTCATGTAAAAGTAGCATATTTGTTCAGAGTAGAAACTTTTTTCATTCTTAAAACTCTAATCAATTTATCCGTGAATTAGTGTAAAATAGTTTGCCAAAGATTTTACTTTTAAGTGCTTTTTTAATTTTTAAAATCACATTCCAAGCGATATCAAATTCAATTGCTACCAAAAGGAAAGTAAGAAAAAGTTTACTCTGAGCTAATGAACCGTTCAGTTCCAGTAGCATCGGAAAATAATTGCTCATCATTCACAAGAATAACTGCCTTATTAGAAAGGTGATAGAGGTCGTTATTGAATAAGAGCCGATTCATTTCCTTGCTCACTTTCCGTGTTGATAGTCATTCAATTTGATTCATGCGTTAAAATTGATTCACGATTATTTTCCTTTGTCGTACAGTGCGTTTACTATGCTCTAGTTGCGATGTATCACACAATTATCTTGAGCAGTGGATAGGCAATTGCTTTCTTTTTCTATTATGAATCTAATTACCTACCTAACTAACCAAATACCTCGAATTAATTAAAAAAATAAATAAATAACGCTGGACTTTTCACACAGCATCATCTAACCCCCAAAGTAAGTAGAGCTTGTGTTATGGGTACTAGAATGACTGATAAACTACTTATAAACTTTTTGTTTGTAAATAATACATACATATTATACATAGAAACACCCAGACCCGAGACAAATATCTGTAAGTCATACAAACATTTGTCCCGCGGGTTCGATCCCCGCAACCTTCTGCGTTGCAGGCGGACCTTCGCCCACTGCGCCACAGAGGTCGTCAAATAGGTCAAATAGGGATGGGATTAGCACAGTATTGTGTTGGATGGCAAAAAAAGAGAGGCCTATACCCAGCCGTGGGCTAAATCGGGCTGTTTATGATGTTCAATTAAAAACGACATTTTAATTCAACTACGAAGAAAAAAATTTAGTAGGTAGGATTTTTTTTTCACAATCTCTATATGTAAAAATGAATCCCTATATCCCTTGGTCACGCCATCACGCGTGAACGGCTGAACCGATTTTAATAAAAAAATTTTGTTGTGTTTGTCAGGAGAAGGTTCTTATGACAGAAAAAAAAATTAAAAATTGCGCGGGAAAAAATGAATCACGCGCAGACGAAGTCGCGCGGGTCAGCTAGTTTATTTAAAAAATTACATTAGAACAGTGTACAAAAAAGGATGCTATCATCGTACCGTGTGCTTATTAAGTCAATCACAATCAAACTTGACACTACTTTCTCTATAAATAATTGCTTTAACCTTACCAAAACATTTATTTATTTATTTTCATTTCATAGGAAAACAAACAGTACTTAGTAACTAATTAAAAATCACGTTAAATATCTACTGACCATTAAACAGTTTTCACATTTAGATGCTAATTAGCTTACTTGTTTACAAAAAGAAGAAAAGTAAAATGATTTTGAAAACATTCAGGAAGAAACAACAGAAAAAAGAAACAGGTAATTCTAAACAAAAAAGAAAAGTAACAGATATTACACTTGAAAAACCAAAACAGAAAAAAACAGAAACAAACAGAAAAAAACATACTATAAGACTATGAATACAAAAGTTTGTGAGTCTACATATTTCTATTTGTTACAATGTAATCCAACATAATTATTCTTCTTGTATATTGATTGTGGAGGGTAAAAACAAAGCACCCATTTTAATTTTAAAAGTAGATTATTCCAGATTAACATTGTCTGATTATATACAAAGTCAGAGCAGGCTAGTAGTATTTAAATTGACGTTCGCACTTTCTGTGGCGTCGGTGGAGCAGAACCCTTAATACTTGGTGAAAGTACAAGCAAACTCCTAATTAGAAGGTTTAATGAGATCGAATTTATGTAGCTTTGCAGTTTGATTGATGCTTAGTAGACTTGTTCATTAAGCAATTGATATTTTAAACTTAAAAGTGATTGTAATCAATATGAATTTTAGAAAATATATCTATTTTTCTGTAAAATGATTTTAAGATATTAAAAATTAGTATGGTAAAGGTAAAGGTTTATTTCTTATAAGGTATTTAAATAAGTAACAATATTTACAAAATTAATTTATAAAACTAGAGAGAGGACTTCAAATTATTTTCTTAACTTTGAATTTAAAAAATGATTATTATATAATTAAAATGTTTTTAAGCAATCTTGTATCATCAATAGTTTTTCTAAAATAATTAATAACCATTGTTCTAACTGGATACGATTGATAATGAACTCTAAAACCAATAATTTTAAAACCATAGTTCATCAGCAATATGAATCATAACCTTCTCTCAGTTTCTTTAATTGAGTTCGCCATCGCGAAAACCTCAATAAATCATGTTGTCCTTGGCATCTCGATGATTTTAACCCACTAAGGTCAAAGGATGTTCAGCTTTTTATGAATATCAATCAAAGGTTAATGACAAAAATATTTCATTAATTTTGATGTCATAAGTGTTATAGCAACTATTGTTTAAAATTTTAATTAGAACTAAACGTACCTATTATAATTGAAATGTACTTTTAAAATCACATTTAGACAAAATGTTTAATATGCATGTCGATAGGTTAATTACTATAATGTCGGCTAAGCGTTCTGTCATTGAATTTGTATACGTGGTGATAAAACATAATAGTTAGGTAATATTTTCAAAATAAATGAATAACATATTTCATTAGATGGCTCATTGTTATCTTTATACTAGAATTAGGAAAAACAGCAAATTATTTAATAAAAAATATTACATTTTACACAATGTACCTAAGTATTAAACGAATGACCCACTTCTATCGAGGACTGACTCGTATACTGTATTCGACACTAAGGTACGAAGGTTAAAAATATTTATTTAAATTTAAACGTATCTCAAACATTGTAATTTGACAGATCTCAACAATACTTACCTAAGTATTTTTTAATAAATCTCATAGAATTCCATCACCAGAATGATTGGCTACAAACATAAACGAACTACTTTAAAGAATACACGAAATGAAAATACATTTTACAATTAAACTGCAGAATTCGTATAAAACCTACGTTTACACCGTAAACCAGCCATTTAGTAAGGTCAAATGCCAGTATCAAACAAGAAGATAAATCCGGTACTAGCTATCAGCTTTTACTTTCTTTGAGGCTGCGCCTGCGCCGACGCTTCCGCTAACGAAAGTGTTTTTACAATCACAGCTTATCTAACTTTACTTTGGTATTTTAATCCTCTTCGGTAATGGTATCGATTCTGTTACACAGTTTTGACAAAAAATGGTCCTAAAAATATACTTACACTAATAAATAAATGGAATGTCTACTCGTAATTATGTTTTCTTCATTTAAAACGTTTAAAACAAAAAAAACATTTTTTTTTAACTGAAGTAGTTTTTACTTCTTATTCCATACAAGCGACAGACTATCGCCATAAAAGAGCATCAAGATTTATATCTTACAAATAAAGTTATTAATGTCTTTCCACAATCGATATGAAGATTAATAAAACAAAATCCATATTTATTAAAGCTAAAGTTAAATAACATAATTGATCATGGCCTTTTTTGTGCGAATCACATCGAGTTCCGCGTTACTTGATATTGCTAAATAGAACAAAACCGTTTATTTGAAGGCTTATAGTATTGGTTTTTGGATTATGTTAAGAAATAAAAATAATAATTTATATATTTTTTTAATCATGTCTTTTTCATATAGGAACGGTTCCGTGACAAGGCTCTTTTATGTTATAACTGAAATTATTTAAATAGGAATAAAAACAATCCTATTGTATTGAAGTTGTATCTTTTAGTATATCAATAGATTTCATTTATTTCATAATTTTTCATTGTTGTACAGCGTGAAACGTAAAAGTTCTATGTGTCAGGGATAGGTTCCTATTTCTACGTGAAAAATACTATAGCTGAACCTACCTTAAAAAAAATTCGTTGTCTGTAAAGTCGGTTTACTGACGATAGTTGGACGTGACGTCTACGCATCGCTCACTCAAGTAGGAGAGAGACGGATGTCGAACGCTGCCGAACGCAAAGGCCGATTGCATGGAACGCCTCAGAGCAAGGTAACGCCTCATGACGTCATGTTTTTTCGTGCGTGCAGCCGGCTCTATCGAATTATAAGACGTAGTCGCGTCAAAAATAAATAAAGCCAGTTTTGCAGCTGACCATGCTCAGGTTCAAACTTTGCAATGTCAATAGCTAAATAAATAGAGTGAGCACTCCATTGAACTTCTAAACAATAGACAATCTGCAAATTTCACGTTCAATGAACCATGGTTCCTTAGTATCTAAACTTGATTTTAAGAGTAAATAAAGAAAACTTATAAATCTTCGGTAATAACTAAGCCATTTAAAGAAATAAATCTATTAAAATAACAGATTGACTTTAGCTCATAATGTCGCTTAGGTAGCGACGCGTAAGCGACTTTTAGGTCAGTATACATGCATGATGGGTTCATCTGAATCTAATGAAACTAAAACAGCAAAAAAAAGCATGGGTCAGTCAGCCCCTTTTTTTCCGACTATGAATCCAAAAGGGAGGTATGATGTGCATTAATGACTGTACAAATGACTGGATTGGACAAAGGTTTAAGTCATTTTTGATATCACAAAAAACATTGTGGATCCGTCTTTGATATTTAAACTTTTGTTACGGTGTGGTGTAAATTACAGTGAATTATTTTGAAGTACTTGTCTTTATCATAAAGCTGAAGAGTTTGTTTGTTTTAACGCGTTTATCTTGAAACTATCTGTCGGATTAAAAAAAATATTGACGTTGATTCTTGAGTAAGATTATAATGAGGATATTTACTTTGATACTTAGAAAATGAGCAAAAAAGTCTGAAATAACGCTATGCGACAGCGAAGTTATAGCGCGAGTGGACCTGATAAGTTGGTGGATCAAACCATGGCGCATAGTAAGTTACTTTGGTTTGAAAGGCTAAATATAACATTACAGTAGGTATGCTCTGTCATAAATAACGTATAGCCTATAATACCTACTTAAATTAGAGGACACAAAGTCCGACGGTATTTGACAGAACTAACAAAAAAGCTATTAGGATGTTATTATCGATCGACGTCGACAAACGATTCTACCATCGATCGACGATCGATCGATTGGTGTGGTAACTCCCTTACAATTTACAATTTACTTATCTTGACATGTAGAAACTAGCGCCACTCTGAAGGGACTTCTGTCGTAGCACGAACTCTACCAGCCTACATTCTTACATCTTTGACCTACTTTACAATGATTACTAATTTAAAATCAGTCCGACCCTGTTGGTAACACAACATATAATTTACGTGCCATAAAGTACACCTTAATTCGATTAATCAAATCGTGACTCAAATAATGAAATAATTAAATAAGATAAGAGAAAATTATCAGTTACTGTTACTGGTAACATTTTACATGTCCTTGGTTGTAAGTCACGCATTGGAGTACTGTACTGAATTATATTGATTGAAAAGTAGGTATGCGACTGGCGAATTGTAGTTATATAGATGTCAAAACATAGAATACGAATCAGGTGGCTTTGATAAAACTCATACTTACAAATACTTACGCGAATAAAATAAAAAATTAGGCCTATTACATCTTTACTAGATTTTTTTTTTATTTTAGCTATGTTAGTACCTATTATTCATGATATCTATGTTAATCTAAACACAGCTGGCACCAAATTCAACTCACACAATTAATGTATCTGGGCATAAAATACAAATGCCAATCTAACTGGGCATTCTGGGCATAAACACACATTCCATTCCAACTAGGATCAAACTGCTTGAGAAGTGACACAGTAGCTGCGCGCGCGCACCCAAGGTTCCGCTCACCGGGTGTCGACGACCGAATACTTCAATGAGTGGGTTGTAGTAGAACTGCACACGGCTTTGGTCGCTTATAATGCCTATCAAAAAATTATAAGCTGTTCACGTGACATTTCGCTGTTGATATTTACAGAGCAAGCTGAACGTCCTAGCAAGATAATATTTTTTTTTTATTATTTCATATCAATCCGCGTTGAACTATTTTAGACGTAGAATTTCTTCATCTTCCTGCCCTTTTCCCACATTATGTGGGGTCGGCACAACATGTGTTCTTCTTCCATTCTCCTCTATCAGCCGTGAAATTTCATCCTTTACACAATCCATCCATCTTTTCTTTGGCCTACCTCTACTCATAAATCCATCAACATTCATACCAAGCACTCTCCTAGTTACAAGACCTTCTTCCCTTCTCATTACATGCCCATACCATGCTATCCTGTTGCTCCTCATCTTTTCATTCATCTTTTCATTTTAGACGTAGAATTTATAGAATTAAAAATAGAATATAAACCGATGTTATTTTTTGCAGTATTTTAGGTTTTCTAGCCGAGAATAATCAGTCAGTTAGTAATATTTTACATCTAATATGAATATTTGATAAATAGCATTATTAGACGGCTGCATTTGTTAAGCTCTTGATGAATGTGATAAATGAGCTTCTGATTGAACACTATAGGCTACTATAGAATTTGAATATCCATAATGTTTATTAATTTTTTCTCTTAGTCTTTTTGGCTCTAGATTATCCTCTAGACCTTAACAACCTATAGTTTGAATGAATATTTTTAACATTCAATTTAATATCATTGTAGTGGGATACAGGATAATATTTTTTCCTTATAACTCTCAAGATAGTAAAAAGATAGCAACAAATCTAGCAGTCGTGATAAAAAATAGTCGTATAATATAAATATTTGTATTGTTTATAATTATTAGAGGTTTTGTAAGCATATGTATAGTAAAACTTCACCCAATTTAGATTCTAAAGTCCATGCAACACAAAGGTCATAATAAAATATACGTTTAAAGGAAAATAATAAAACGTTTGCACGTGCTTGTTAGAACAAGGTGTAATTTTAGGTGAGCCGCCATTACGTATCTATGGGCTTATACAATCACTAGGTATTTTATCTCAGCAGTATCATCATTATCATAAAATAAAATAATCTAGAATTTTGTACTTTTTAGTTATTTTAGAGTATTTCAAACTGACGCAGTTAAGGAATTATTCCCGAAATTCAGTAGAAATTATAATTTTTGTAGTACAGTTAAGTACCTACATTTTAAAATGCACAACGCTTAAAATGCCCGTTTTTAATACCGCTAAACAACAAAACTTAAAATTTATTGTCGTCCCCTGTTCTAAGAACGTTATACCTACAAGAACAGTTTTAAATATGAATAGACGATGTAGCTCTATAAGGGGAAAATAGGTAAATTACTTACACAATTCGTTAACAGTACCAAATAACACTTTCTACTGCTCATATTCTAGTGAAAACTTTCATCCATCGATGAAGCATAAAGCTAATAGTTTTCTCTTCAATACTACTCAATGGTGCCTATAGAAATTGTTCAATCACAAAACATAGGAGGTGCTACTTGAATACCAAACAGACATATGTTGAATTCCCAGGGCGATGCCAACGAACGGTTTTGAGAAAACGATATTCCGATAGAGTGCGTCGACGAAATACTAATGCCTAACGAATTCCAATGCCGTCATTCAATTTGTCCTGAGAACGAACGCTGCTCTAGATTTTAAAAGTAAATAGATAGTACATCGTAGGTATGACCAAATTACTTCATATGATTAAACAAAACGTCCTAAAATGAGTCAAGTTATAGTCCAGAAGGTAAAACTATTTAGACACATTTAAAGGTAAGTAATATTTTTACCCACATTAAAAGAATGACAATTCAATAAAAAATCACCGTAAAAATTTAAGCTTTCAACACGTTAAAAAGCTTTCTTGTAAAATACCTACTTAATATTCTCAGCATCTACTCACATCCAAAAACATAAAATAATGGTAAAACCCACAGTTATAACAATGTCAATCGCTCAGCGGTTAGCCAGACGGTAAACTTTGCAATATTTATAATAAAAGTTTTCACATTATTCTAAGATAGCTTGGCCGCGATCCAAGCAAAAATCTCCATAAAAATACCTTCTTCGCTACCGGAATACGTATCGTTGCATTAGTGGCCTAATCTTTTGTTTCTTTCTTTGCAGAATTGGTCTTTGCGGATTCGACAACCCTCACAGAGATCAGAAAACAGATGAACTCAAAAGGCACATAGGACAGGTAAGACTTATTTGAACTGGGTATTTTTTACTAAAGACTCATTCATCCCTAGAAAATACTATACTATCCTAATATACATCTTTTATCCCATCCTCTAATATATACTACATTTCATCCAAAAATCACAGGTAAATGTAGTCGAATGGTTTTTATTAAATGGCGCCAATGCGGAATGAAGTAAATACTGGTCTTAAATTACTTTTAAAAGGTGAGCAGTAAAACATATCTCCTTGTATTAATTTGGAACAACTAGTGGTTTTTATGCCGATAACAATAAAGTCTGTCTTTATTGTTATATAAGATTAGGTTATTATTATTTAGGTTAGATAAGATAAGGAATGAGTATATCAGAGGAAGTTTGAAAGTGGCACCTATTTCTGAAAAGGTGAGGAGTGCTAGGCTATCTTGGTATGGACACGTTATGATGAGGGATGAAAACCATGTTACCCAAAGAGTTATGAAGATGAGTGTGGCTGGGTATGCAAGAACAGATTGAGTGAGAGAGGATATGAATGTAAAAGGAGTGGATGCACAATTGACGAGTAATAGGAGTGAGTGGAAGAAGAAGACATGTTGTGCCGACCCCACTTAGCGTGGGATAAGGTCAGGGAGATGATGATGAATAAAGTCTGTCTTTACTTTTGAACTATGACATTTCATACGATTATCCAAACTTGCTCCACCCCGTAGACAAGCTAAGTCTAACTAAAAAACTGTCCCTAGAAAAACGATCTTTAAATACTCGTACATAGAACGCTTTTTTGTGGTAACAGTTATGTTTTGACATGTGTCAACATGGGGTTCAACTAAGGTTTAACGTTTATGTAATAAGCAGCAACGTGTTTAGGCTTTAGAATCACATTTAAGTGTGCAAAAACATGACGTCTAAAAATAAATAAAGTCCTGTTGTATACAGTAAATGCAAATGTGTATTATTATGAATTAATCAAATGTATTTTACTTTACAAGGAAGCAAGGCACGTCTAAAATTTACTCATCATTTCAACAACAATAAGATGTCAGGCATGATAACAATGCAAGGTTGAGTAGGTACATAAAAAGTCAAATTAATTCAATAATTTCTACGAATCAAATATAAATAATTTATAGTTTTGCAAATCCAATCCGATAAGCACGGAGTCAAAATCCTTGGACAAAATAATTGCAATCCAAATCTAACGATCGCAATTATTTTTTGTTCCAATTTGTTTCGTAAACATAAAATTACAGTGATTTCGAGTAAGGCTAGGAGCTTAATGAGAAATATGATCAACATTTTATTATGCGTGGCTAATATTATGTACTTAGATATAATACACAGTACAAGGATGTAGTATTCATTCGTCTCACTTTATTTTTGACTGCCTACGCAAAAGAAGTAGTTACAAGACTACGCAATGAAATCAATATTCGTCAGCAGAATACCAGTGACCATGAAAAATTCTTACCTATCCATTCAAATTCGGGTATTTCTACAAATTCTTGTTGTTGTTGTGCCTTCTAGTTGAACTAGTATGGTGTTTTCGAACTTTTTAGTTTTTACGACATTACAGAATCCTAATGATTATGGTCGCTTTAGAGCATTAGTATTTTCTCGGTGTGTCATCTAGTGCTCACCAAAGTCAGAAGCTCCAGAATTTGTCAACTTCTGTGCCCGCCAAAGTCATTGACATAAACCCAATAGGCATACAATCATCATCATTCAAATCAATTTTTGTGTAATGATTAGGTATATCAAGTCGGGTGTAACAGTGGTTGTCACCGTGCGTTAGCCTCCTCTTGTTGGTCTCATGAATTCATTATCCCCGGCCGAGTGCGTCGGAGTAATGCAACGATTTTATCGTTTCATCAGTCTGTGGTTACCAAACTTCCTGCTACCGCTGCTAAGTAAATTGTTAGCTGAAAGCAATTTGAAATAGAGAATACAAGGGACTTTTTTTAATAATTCTTTATCACTTAGCGAATATAGGGAAAAGAAGGAAACGTAAGAAGAATGGGACGGAATAAG
Organism: Epirrhoe tristata; assembly: GCA_951394285.1. Taxonomy (NCBI): domain Eukaryota; kingdom Metazoa; phylum Arthropoda; class Insecta; order Lepidoptera; family Geometridae; genus Epirrhoe; species Epirrhoe tristata. Next base: position 10,291,112 of record OX596137.1, on the reverse strand, counting down.
AGAAGAGATGGGACAAGGAACTTGTGACGTTGTGTATTATTATCTAGGTTCCAACAAAGTAAGACGGGGCTCGGTCCCTTAGTAGGATAAGGCAAAGATAATGTTTTATTGAAGCAATCATAAATCAAAATAACGGCCTTTTTAATTCACACAATTGAATTCATTATTCAAATATTTTTTGAATTATTGAACCACATCAACATTGTAATATTTTTTTGCTTCAAATCAATCAAATCTTGTCAGTAACTCATCATAATATTACCATACTAGACTTCCTTTGTTTCAATTAGGTCTATCTTCCGCATGCTCATAAAGATTACTTTTGGATATTTTTATTCAAAACGTTTAAAGAACCTGTAGACTTTCATTATGTTATGATGCGAAATATCATCATTATCAACAGACTGACTTACCTGCTCAATAACTATAGCGCAAAATACTTATTTATTTTTAACCGTCGCGGTCGCGTCGTTTATTACCAACTTTGGTATCGCGGACGTTTCGTTGATCTGTCGTAACCCTATATTGGTATGGGAATTTTACAAAAAAAAAAAAAAAACAATTAACAGGAGCAATCTGCCGGTTCGATGCACTATTATCTGTATTTGTCAACGCAGTGTGAACGTACACCTTTCGAATGATATACGATACTCTATGGTCCTAGAAGACTTTTCACTCAAAATTTATTAAAGTGCAAGAAACAACGGCCATTTTTTCTTGTCGCCATCTTTTTTTTTAAATTTCCTACAGTTTGAGGGGTTAAAAAATAATAGTCTCTGTGCTCGAAGTTTGAAGTTTGGTTTGTGATCGTAGCGTCGATGACTCGGTTAATTATTAATATTGTATGTATATTAGTCTATAAGGTATTTATAAATATGGCTCAAGTACATTTTATCTATTATTATAAGAATCTTTGTCCTGACTGACTGACTGATAGACAACGTACAGCCTAAACCGCTGGTCGTAGAGACTTGAAATTTTGAGGGTATGTCCGTCTTGGTGCGTAGGGGTGTACTAAGAAGGGATTTTTTGAAATTCAACCCCTAAAGGGGTGAAAAGGGGTAAAAACGATTGTATGAAAAATCGTATTCCTGGCACTTGGAGACATGAAATTTAGAATTATGATAGTTCAACGCTTTTAATGAAAGTCTACATTCAAAAAAATTCAAAACTATACCTAGAAGGGGATGTAGGGGGTGTTAATGTTTGTATGGGGTTTTTTGAATGCGTGGTCCGATTTGCTTGAAACTCTGTATGATTATTTAAAGTGGATATTCTGAACCTTGTGAATACTCCGTTATTATAAGAATCTTTGTCCTGACTGACTGACTGATAGACAACGTACAGCCTAAACCGCTGGTCGTAGAGACTTGAAATTTTGAGGGTATGTCCGTCTTGGTGCGTAGGGGTGTACTAAGAAGGGATTTTTTGAAATTCAACCCCTAAAGGGGTGAAAAGGGGTAAAAACGATTGTATGAAAAATCGTATTCCTGGCACTTGGAGACATGAAATTTAGAATTATGATAGTTCAACGCTTTTAATGAAAGTCTACATTCAAAAAAATTCAAAACTATACCTAGAAGGGGATGTAGGGGGTGTTAATGTTTGTATGGGGTTTTTTGAATGCGTGGTCCGATTTGCTTGAAACTCTGTATGATTATTTAAAAATGTAAATAAAAAAAATCCGCACTCTAATAATTTCATAACTACCCCTAAACCGGGGTGAAAGGGGTGTTAAAGTTTGCGTGGGATTTTTTAATACGTGGTTCAATTTGGTCGAAACTCGGTGTGAGTATTTAGCAGTAGTGTAATAAAAAATATCTGCATGTTTTTTTTTCAAAATCTACCCTTTAATGGGGGTGAAAAAGGGGAAGTACAGTACAGATTCTATGGGAGCCATAAGTCCATTGGGAGTGGAAGTGGGGTATTTGGGGAAGGGATAACGTATAAGGGATGAGCGGGAAAAAGTGGAATGAAGCGGGATAAACCGGGAGAATGCGGGATAATGCGGGGGAAAAGCGGGATAATGCGGGAAAAAAAGGAATAAACAGGGAAAAAGCTGGATAATACGGGATAAACCGGGAAAAAGCTGGATAATGCGGGAAAAGCGGGATAAACTGGGAAAAAGCAGGATAATGCGGGATAAAGCGGGGGGAAAGCAGGTTAAACTGGGAAAAAGCAGGATAATGCGGGATAAAGTGGGGAAAAAGTGGGATAAAGCGGGGGGAAAGCGGGATAAACCAAGAAAATGCGGGAGAAAATGGGGATAAACCGGGATAAAGCGGGGGAAAAGCGGAATAAACTGGGGAAAAGCAGGATAATGCGGGATAAAGTGGGTAAAAAGCGGGATAAACGGAGAAAAAACAAGGATAATGCGGGATAAAGTGGGGGAAAAGCAGGAAAAAGTGGGATAAACCGGGAAAAAGAGGGATAATGTGGGAGAAAAGAAGAATCAAGCGGGAAAAAACAGGATATACTGGAAAAAAAGCGGAATAATGCGGGATAAAGCGGGATAATGCGGGATAAAGCTGGAGAAAAGCGGGATAAACTGAGGAAAAGCAGGATAATGTGGGATAAAGAAGGGAAAAGGTGGGATAAACCGGGATAAAGTGGGGTTAAAGCGGGATAAAGCAGGGAAAAGGCAGGATAAAGCGGGAAGAAGCGGTATAATGCGGGAAAAGCGGGGTAAACTGGGAAAAAGAGGGATAAAGCAGGAAAAAACGAGATAATGTGGGATAAAGTGGGATAATTCGGGATAAAGCGGGGAAAAGGCAGGAAAAAACGGGATCAAGCGAGAAAAATGGGATGATGCGGGATAAAGTGGGGGGAAATGGGATAATGTGGGATAAGTGGAAAAGAACGGGAAAAATCATAAAATCATATTCCTGGCACTTAGAGACATGAAATTTAGAATTATGATAGTTCAACAGTTTTAATGAAAGTCTGCATTCAAAAAGCTTCAAAACTACCCCTAGAAGGGGGTGTTGATGTTTGTATGGGGTTTATCGAATGCGTTGTCCGATTCGCTTATTACTCGAAACTCGGTATGAGCATTAATTAGTGTAATTACAAAATGTATGCATAAAAAAAAAAAATCAAAACTACCCCTAGAAGGGGGTGTAGGGGGTGTTAATGTTTGTATGGGGTTTTTGATAAGTGGTCCGATTCGCTTGAAACTCGCTATGTGTGAGTACTGAGTAATATTTTTATATATATTTTTTTAACTCCACTATAAAGGGGGTGAAAGAGGGAGTAACAGTTGCTATGAGAACCATAAGTCCTAATTTTTTGATATAAACTTGAAACTTGGAAGATACATTCTTCTTCTGCTGCATTTTAGGATATCGTAGGGGTGGGGTGAACTTTTGTATTTAGGGGGTGGGTTGAAAGGGAGGGCTGTAAATAATTCCTGAAACAGGGTGTTGGCGGTGATTAAGTATGTGTGGAATTTCTTAAGTGGGAGTGAGATTGGAAGTGGGGTTAATGGATTTATGGATTTGTGGATTTATGTATTTGTGAGTTTATGGGGGGGCGTCACATTAAAATGTGAGAGTGAGATTGTGAGTCACATTAAGAGTGAGAGCGAGATAAGGGTTAGATTGAGGGTCAGATTTAGAGTGAGACTCGGACTCAGACTCAGTCATCAAAGTTGAACTTGCAGTCACAGTCACTCAGTTTAGTTAATGTGATGAAAAGCTACTTACGATTACTCAAGTGATAAGGCTATGTTGATATGTACCACGTGAACGAAGTCGCGGGCGTTCCGCTAGTAATTGTATAAATGTTGTGTTGCCTGAAATAAATGGTTATTTATTTGATTTCGGTTTTCAGATCTTTTATGTTCTTACTAATCATTCTCTTTCAATCGGTCATCATTATAGATTACCAATTTTAACATTACCATAGTGTCACGCCATCTTTATGCTTTCTTTTCTCTATCTAAATTTTTTAACAAATTCTTCTTTATGTTCCACTACCACTGTTTCTCATTCTCTTTCACTATCTCATCTTATGTCATGACGTAGATTCTGCAGGGGCCTTTAGATCTAAGATCAACATTGACATGCAATCTAGTGATGTCATAGGTCAAATGCTTATTGGAACTCATTCTATTGTGTATAGTTCATAAATCACTAGTGTGAATGGCGTTAAAATGAATACTTGAGACAATGACCTTGCTGTTCCAGTTTAGGACAACAAATGGCTTAATGGTTGTCACTGGTTTCGTCTTTGTTACTCAATGGGTCAACGGCCAGGCTTTCATTAAACGTTAGTGACATAATATGAATGTGGATTTCTAGAAGAATTATTTTACACTGAATAAAACAAATATTTCTATCTACCTAACTAGAAATTGTAACAAAATACAAATTAATTTAAAACAACCATTAGTCAAATTGCACTACTAGTAGCAAGCAAAAGTAGACGCATTATTTTTGGCAAAATGTGTATTTAACGGGTAACAACAGAATAGGTATTCATGCCAAAGGTGATCGACCGAGGTGCTTTGCGGATAAACATACAAGCACTGCACTTGAATGTCTAAACATACATCCCACACACACAGTGACATAATCATTGCAAATTATACAATTACACTTTCCGAAATTAGCTACAACTGCAATTTGAAATTATTTCTTGTCCAATTATAGAATTTCCTTTTTGGTGTTTTCCATTCTCCCTTTTTGGTAAGAAGGAATGCTATTTGTTGATTAATATGTACACTAGGTACTTATATTTTTCTTGGTTTCGGATATCTAAGGAATATGCTTTCAACTTATCCAAGGGACTTGAAAGTACTTCTCTTACGAAAAAAACATTGTTAAAGTAAATAATAAAAAACATTGAGATGAATCCGAGACTATTCAAAAAAATTCAATATTTTTTGATTTTTTAATTATGTAATAAAATTTTCATGGTGTATGTTTTATCCTTTGTCAATTTTTCAACATTTACTCTAATTATACCAATAGCACCATTCTAATAATTCCCTTGCTCTACAGGGTGTCAAAATAAAAATGGACGACGCAGGCAACATACTCATCAGACGCTACTCCAAGAGTAGCGTGGCCGTGAAGAGTACAGCCGCCACCAGCAGCGAGGAAACCGCCATCGGGCAGGATGTGCTGAAGCTGCCAGGATACTCGCTAGAACAGGAGAAGATATTCAAGGTTAGATTCACAACAAATACAGATTATTTTACTGTGAATTACAGTTTCAATCATGAATCTTCAGTTCTTGTTGAACTATACGTCTTCCGAAATCTTTCAGTTTCAAACTTGCTTTGTGCTTCCGATATATTTCTACCTTCACTTATGATGTCCTGAAAGAAAAAATATATGTCACAAAAAACTTTTTAGAATCGGAAGCTCCAGAGCTTCGACCAAGAATACTATAGATGCAGCGTGACGTACAAAATCAAAGCTAAAATTTAGCTTTGATTTTGTACGTCACGCTGCAATGCTGTCCGCGTGACAAAAAAGTTTTAAGTTAAACCGAATTACACCCTTTTTTCCTAGTAATAAAGTCACAAATCCTTAAAAACCGTCAAATGCTAAACTTTTGCTACGCTGACACAAGACTTAGTTCTAGAGTTAATGAATATATGAATATTATAATAATTGTATATCAGATGATAGATATTACAGAATTCATCTAACGACTCAGATCAAGCCATTTTATAATGTCATTTTAATTTAAAAAATTAATAAATATAAAATATTAATAAATAAATCAATCATTTTTTAGCTTACTCAAAAGTTTTTCAAAACGGTTTTAATTAAGCTTTAGGCTTGCCTTACTTCCTTTTTAAAATCAGATTAGATTTTAAAGTTTTCGGCCTTTAAGATATCGCCTATAACTTATTTATAATATATTATGACCAAAAATTTTAACCGATTTTAATAGTAAATTAAATAATAGGTAGGTAATCAAAGTTGAAGGTCAAATTTTATATTATCAATAAATCAATTTAGGTACTGGTTCTGGTACCTTTCAAACCAGTAGAGAATTGCTAAAAGAACCACTTCATCGTAACAAACAACATGGTAACGTAATTTGACAAATTACCTATTTCCTCCTAAAATAGATAAGTCAATGTTTTAGTGAATTTTTTATTTTTACAATGAGCAAATTGCATTTTTTTTTATTAAATAGGTCAGCATTTGACCTCCCTCTGCCTGATGTTAAGTAGTAGTGAGGTCTAAGATGGAGCATGCTTTCCTAGAAGGAACCTATTTACTCTTGATTTGAAGACCCCTATATTGTACTTTTCGGGAAATACAGTACCCGGTAATGAGTTCCACAATTTGGCAGTGCGTATGAAAAAAGTGGACTCAAAACGCTTTGTATGAACTCTGGGAATGTTATTTGTTTGTTTAGTGGAACAAAAATTGCCAGGAATAGTATTTCCTTGAACAATTTCAACCAATCTGATTGTAACTACTTTATCGACCAGAGGGATGCATCAGGTTTTATCACAAGTTGTGTTAAACTGGTTTTATTCATTTTGAATTTTCATAAACAAACAAATAGTATCACGACTGTATCCTAAAGGCATGATAGACATTCTGATCTTTGCGAGAATTCATATTAAATAAGGGGGTAGTTATATGCACATCCAAAACTAGTTTGGACACAACCATTTGCCCATGTGCACAGTATGCCCACATTTTACAGACAGTATACATTTACTACGCATTTCATACGTAGCAAACAAGCCCGTCGCTGTCTTTGAAATGGCATAGAGCTATATGAAGCTGATGCTTTTCCTACTTCTACGAGTCAAAGTCAAAGTCAAATAGCATTTATTCAGTAGGACCGTTGGGATCACTTTGAAACGTCTTAAAACTAGGTGATTCTACTCCTGTTCCTTCGCGACCAATACCATTGCCTAATGTAAAGTAATGTACCTACTTACTTTCCCAAAATTGAACTTGAAATAGTCGTGACCAACTTTTTTTACATTACCAATCTACATATCCACAATTTTCTTACCATCTCACTAATTTCTCACGCATTCACTCAAGTTGCATCAGTCTCCTCATATTCATTATCAGAGACAATTGAGAGAAAGATTAGAGGTCGGACATTATGCCTAATGCTTGCATAGCATTTGTGGTGCACGATTCTACGCCACGATTCTTTCAACCTTGACATTGTATCATGAAGTTGATTATTACTTTAAGTCATCTCGTGATTATTACCCTTGACAGATGCAGGGCGGCTTTATTTGATTTCTTATCTTGAGATAATATAATAGTCTTTAGAATAATCAGCACCTTGACAGAGGATAGAATCATTGAACATGAAATGGTTTTACATGAAGGCGGGTTAGTCTAGTATGAGTGTGTAGATGCACATGCACATTGTTTCTGAGTGCGTGAGCTCTAGCACGATTCATGGACGAATAAGCGATCAGTATCGCTTACGCACACATAAAAAAATCTGCACACACAATTAAGACCAACCAGTTTTCGTGAGATGTAAAAACTATAACATACAGCAATGTAGATATCAATAGATGTTGTCAACACTTAGAATGTTCGGAAGGACCGGAACACTTCGTTCTCGTAGATCAAGATTCTCAAACAATGGCGTGTTCACTTCCTAGTGAAGCCGACGGATTCATTAATACACTCCATTACAAGAGCAACAAGTTTTATATAGAAAGCAGGTTATCGGAACAGGGCTCATGATTAAAAAAATATGGCTAGTGCAACAGAAACAAAAGAAAAGTTTTCTAGAGATAAGGCACAGGGGATAAATTTCTCAATTATTAGTTACAGCGCTGGGGACCTATGACTTTTTCTAACTTGCTTTCAAAACTTTGACCTTACAGCGCGTAGTAGCTCTGTCTTCTCATGAGGTCCCACAGCTTACGGCGCCTGCTATCTGCTTTCCTTATAAATGCTTTACGTAACACAAACAATGAAAAGATAGCACCATTAAGGAATAACGATAGTTGCCTAATGTGTTTGTTTGGATGTTTCGGGCAATGAAAGTCAAAGAGCGTTGCTATTGTTGGATCAATTGAGCAATCGTAGATTTTTGGCAATCAATTCTATGAGAAACATTGGTGGCAATTAAGGTGGTTAAAATGCTTCGAGCTCTTAACAAATATTTTAGTTGCAATCATTTGTAATTTTACTTGGGCCAATAGGTTTTTTTTTACTAAATAGTTTCTGCCCACGCTCTGAGCTTCCATTTACTTCCATAAGTTTTATTAAAACGTGATTCAAACACGTTAGCAGCCTTTATACGCACAATCTATCTCTAGGGATACAACCAATCGCGCATGTAGAACGCGTAGCTTCAAGCTTCAAAAAATTAATTACTCGCGATTGCGCGTACAGGCTTTCCCGCACGACAGCGACAAGAAATAACGAGTAATCGCGCGTGAAAGAACGCGTAGCATGAAAATAATCACTCGCGATTGCGTGCAGGCTTTCCCGCGCGCAATCCTGTACGCTCAATCGCTCGCGAAAGATTGTGCGTCTAAAGGCTGCTAATTGCGAATCAAATGAATAGCGCAATAACAAGTGCATCATTTATTTTCTACTTTTATTCTGCTTCAGCTGTGTAGTTATGATAAACAAATATTTAAAGTGTGAATCATGTTTATTTCGAATAAAGCTCGTTGTTTCCTGAAATCCGACACAGCGAGGTTAATTATAAGCATACTGGACACATTGTGGATTATTTTATGTCATTTGTCTTTAAGTTTATGGCTCTTGTGGTCAATGACCTTATGAGGCTTTGTACACAAAGGCAGGTGTATTGTAGGTAAAACAACAATTGATACAACCTGGTCGAAAGTTAAGATAAGACTGTCTAGGTAATATACATTTGTGTATATTAATTTGCATTTGTGTTTTCGTCCTTCCTGTGGGCCAGACTGATTAAGCTGAGAGGATGGTTTAGGTGCTGGGCAAGCCTATTCCATTTCAAACAATGTCCCTGGCCCTGCATCGTCCCGTTAAGTGTAGGCAAAGGTTGCCTCCTGACGCTGTATAAATCATCTAATATAGATGTAAAGGCCTAAGTAAGTTATATTATCCACAAGATCTCGTCTCGTTATTAAAAACAATGAATTTATAAGTATATTGATTGAAATTATGTTTAATTTATGAAAAAGTAATGTTAACCCTTCTACATTTACTTTATGTGTTCTTACATCACAATCCAGCCCATCAAACCTCAAAGATAAAACAACCGATAACCATTTCGAGATCATTTTGTGAAAGCAGTTTGTCCACGATCCAATCAATATATCAAATTCGGCATTGATGACGTGAATGCCATTAACACGATACCATTCTGGCATAACATTCTTGAATCTTGCTTTCTCAAACTCAACGGTGCTAGAGCTAATATTCTGTGGCAAGAGGCAAGAATGGTATGCCAGAATGGTATTGTGTAAATGGCGTTTTAGGGACTGCAGTCGGCGAGTTTTTATGTAGATAGTATCGTCATCTTGATGCCTTCAATTGAAAGTGCAGTTGAGACGTTCAACGTTCATTCAATTTCACTATGACTTGTGCTTTGTCTTGTGTAACTTATTATCTGATGGGTTAATCAATATTTTGCCTTCTCATCGTTAACTGCTATAGGTATTCCAGGAGTTTTGACAAGGGAACGAGGTTTCGTGCCCGTAAAAATTGTAGCAGATTCTTGTTTCATCTTTATTTTTTCTCACTGCAAAGCAAAGGCTTTTAACACAGTATTTATACGAACAAATTTCAACCGATACGATTTATTTTGTGTAGTAACAAGTGCGACGTTCGCTCCCTAGCTACATTAGCAAAACACGGCAAAATAAAATTCCTCTACTAATCTGACAGGAGCATAGCCACTAATAAAAAATAACGTGACTGTCGTGGAACTTTCGTGGAACACTCGGTTGGAAAGAAGTTTCAACTTTGACATTTTTTAAATAAATTCTTCCGTACAATCAATGCAACAATCTATGGACTGTTTCGCGACTGCGTACTTCGCAGCGTGACGTTTTGACCTATGTATGTGTCGTGACGGTAAAATCGAATGCTTTTTTTCTTCTAGCCCCTATCCTCGATACTGTCCGAAAAGGAACTTCGCTCCAAAAAAAACACTTTCAAAGTAGCATTATTAACCAAGTCACAATGGAATTCGTTGAAAGAATAACGGATCGCACAGAAAAACTCACAGAGTTCACAGTTACAACACATCTGGTATTGTTTCTAGGAAATTGGGTTTTAATGAACAATATGTCCGAGTGGGTAATTGTGTGATATGCATCGTGCTTGTGTTTTAAAAAGACTAGAATATATAAGTAGGTACTCGTAATATAAAGGTGTATAGCTTGTAGATTGTATAATTATCATGATTGGCTGGCACATAGTTTCAGTTGGACAGGCTATATTCCCGGAAAATTAATAAAAATTACGCCCAAATTAATTTAATGTTTTACCAACGGGCACGGATCGCTATAGTACTGAACTACTTCAAATAAGCATAGATCGTGATTGAGAATATGCTTAGTACTCGTGGAATTTATCTGTCATTGTACACGTTTCACGGCAAATACAAACAGAAGCAAGCAACTTTAAACAAGCAGTCACTAAAGAAAAATGAAATCAATATCAACTGCTGTCCAGCTCGAAACGACCATGACATGCGTCGGCGCAGCTTTGATGCCTTTGTTTTATTATTGAGTGGCGTTGTGTAACACGATAACATCTTCAATTGATTCGTCAATATTAATCTATTTATTTAGGATAGTAGAAGGTAATTATAAAATTACAACTCTATTTACTACTACTCTATTATAGGTGCTTATCAATCTTATGATGATTGTGATTGTTCTGACATCGTAGGGATTTAATTTAAGAGTGTGCTATAAGCCGCCATTTTGTAAGCGGGACAGCGAGTGGGATTTTTTTGGTCAGCGAGAAGTACAGAGCGATAGATACGCAACGTCAGTCATTTACAGCGCCAAAACACTTTTTACCTAATTACAAGTTAACTAAACAACCAATCGAAAAATTCAAAAACACAACTAATAAAATACATGTAGGTTTCTTGACAAAACAAAACCCCAACAAAAAAACTATGCTATGCTATTCCTGAGATAAATAGCAAAATGTGTGCAAAACATGTTTTTAAAAAAAAAAAATATCTAGAAAACTTTCACCATCGTTTTAAAACACGTAATCCAAGATAAATGTTTGAAGTATCATTTCCCTAAATATGAAGGTTGTAGCTTTTACAGATTCTGAGATAAATAGCTACAAAATTGCTTAAAGATTCATTAGATGGTGTTTTGGATTTATAGATTAGTGATGAGGTAATTCCTACGATTCCTGATTGGATTTTCGATGTTTGGGATAAAAACTAAATTATGACTGTTGAGTGGCATGAATAAAATGACCAAAGCCATCCATTTTGACAATTTTAATCTTACAAAGCCCCAAGACATCTTCAAGAATACCCAAAAGATCTGAGATAGTCGCGAGAATACAGCAGAGTTCATGCTCGTTTTTGTTTGTTTGTATTTTTTGTTTTTTGCCACAAACACTAAACATGCGCCAAACACCGACCACAAACATCAAATAGCTTTACCACTGTGTTTTGTTCCAGCTGTTCGACATGAAGAAGTTCCAGTCGAATGTGAACCGTGAGCTGAGACGCAGCTACCCTGACCGCAGACGGCTGGAGACGCAGTGCCTCAGTGCCATCTCCTTCGTGAAGTCAGAGAGCGACCTGCTGGAGTGCCCGATATGGGTGCTCATCATCAACGTGGTTGCTATGGATATGCTGAAGTCTAAGCTACCTCCAGGTAATCTTGCAAACTACCCAAAAGGGAGTTAGTATAAACTGTTATTTCTACTTCACTGTGTCTTCATACAACCCATTGATGGGAACATCAACTCATTTCCAGGAACTTTAAGTGTCATCATAGCCTATATTAAGCTAGGGAGTTCACTGATTTTAGTAGTGTTAATCTTAAAATCCCTGGTCTCTGTTGTTTGTGTAGAACGAACATTATATTGTAGCCAAACATATTAACTACAATAATAATTCTAGTTATTCTGATCTGTGCAATTGTAACCAGCTGCATTGTACACTGTAAAGCCAATTGATCAATGGCCACTAGTTGTACTTGGCACTGTTGTATCCGGCATTCACGTTACCCTTGGGACAATCGCTTTCTACTTTAGCTAAAGCTTTCAGTGAACAGTTTTAGGAATAAAAAGCTGTAATTCAGTTAAATTATATTTGAATGACTCTTACTTAGTACGTTTGGACATAGGAGTATGGATTTGTTTTTTTTTTTATAAAAGTAAATAAAGTAGTTTATAAACAGTAAAAAAATAAAAATGAAAAAAATAAGGTACACTACCTAAATGTTTTTACGCATTGAAAAGACACATTTGTAACGACAGGAAGCTCATTTAAAATGCTTCTACAACATTACCTAATAAAAACTTAAGCAATAAATTGCGTACAATAGAAGATGAAAAATTGCATGCTCTATTCCCACGAATTCTGTTCCTCAAAATTGGATCAATTGCTTTGTAATTGCACCTCCAAATAGAATATTACGTAAAAACTTTGGCTCTACTTTGATTTGTGAATCATATTAGTAACAATATTTCTCTTTAAAAGTGCAGCCGCCATATATCTGAGTACAAAGATAAGTAACAATAAGTACGACTGAGTCTAAAGATCTCGCTAACAATATAGAAGATTAAACGTGGGATGCTGAGATTATTTCATAATTGTATACTAAAAAACTAAACGCTTCCGTGTTCAAAAAATCGATTGATTTCATCTTCAAGTTCAATGTTACGCGATTTTTGTATTGTTTTTGTTTGATTCGTTTTTTTTAATCACGGTCAAGGAGCTTGTGGTTTTCCATATGTGTTGCCATTTGTTCGATATCCTGTTTATTTGTATGAAAAAGATAGAATGGGTACCTATGTGGGACTGAAAAAATTGTGTACATACTTAGTCAATTATTGTTCTTGTCTAAAAAATTTAGATCACTATGGAATAGCTATCTTCTTCATCACAGTTGGCCACTGACCTCATACGAACCTACTTACTTTTACCTTCAGTGATCTAGTAGTAGCTATAAAAACATATAGCTAATGGATCAAAATGTCCCCAATTAACTCCAATGAAATACTTAGTCAAAAAAACTGGATATAAAGTGTCCAGTTCATAACTAAAAGGTCGTTTTTATACCAACACATGCTAATAACATGTGCTTTATTCAGTTCCGCATATTTCAATAATTATTATTACTTGTGACGCCGTGTTGGCTCAACTTTCAATCCGGAGGTTGTGGGTTTGAATCCCGGCCGTGCATCAATGGATTTTGCGTTTCGTTAAATTTCGTGCTCTAATCGACGAAGGAAAACATCGTGAGGAAACCAGTTAGTGTTCTTATAGGCGGCGATGGGCTTGCAACCTGTCACGTGGAATACTAACTTCTGCAAAATGTGGGCATGTATCAAATATGTGTTTGGACATGCCTCTGACTACCCCCTTAGACATCTTCAAAGGATCTGGAATAAGTAACATAAAAAGATCTGAGAGAATGTCTACCGCACCTTGGCGATACAGTCGTGAACCTGTTTACGTTTTACTTGTAACGTAAATAAGTGAACTAAAAAACTAATTTAAATATTGCCACACGGAGAAAAGAAACGCCTAGATAATAATAACTATTACGGTTTTAAAATATTTGTTTTTAATGCCCTCGAACTAATGCGTTTTAAATTATAATGGATGTTATTTGTAAATTTATTAAACGTGGTCTTAGAGAGTGCTATATTAGAATATTATAAATGGGTATTTTAAATACGTTTTTGATAATCTTTAAGTAACTTAAAAAGGTTTGCAAAATTTTGTTTACTTATTTTTCTTTTCTTTTAAGCGTAAATACAAGTTTTTGCAAAAAAGAGAGACGCTCTGAATAACTGCGACCTGTTTATCTTTAAACATGACAGCATTAAACCGATTTAGCACTATTCTGCACAATAGCGGGGAAAATAAAGAATGCTGGTAACATTAAGCGACGTGGTTACAATAATGTCATAGGGAATGAATTGCCTAACTCTGATACCAGGGACATTGAGGCATGGCTCGGTGAAGGGTTAAGTGCCTCTTTTATTCCAGATAAAAATATTCCACTAAATTATTGCACTGGGATTAAATTTATCACGCCTACGCAAGCTTTAATGTATGACAGCGATTTTGCTTTTAATATCATCGGGACTCATTTATTCTTTGTTAATATTTGACTCTGACAATGTATGCTTATTGAGCAAAATTATAGGCTGACCTTTTCGCAATAGTGAAACATGATATTGATTAATTATTTTTGATTTTTTACTAGCAACCAGCAACTAGGAGCAGGTCCTAGTGGAAAAGGGATGATTGATAATTATGATTTATTTAATTATGATGAATATATAATAAAAAAAGGCTAGAGATCTGATAGAACTAGTTTTTAGAAACCTCTGCCCAGAAGTGGCACGAAATTGGTTGAAAAAATATATATTTCTGAATAATAAAAATATATTTCTATCTTCATCAAATATTATTATAATATAATATTAACTTTAAAACTACGTAAGTAGTCAATTTGTTTTAACACCCTTCTACCGTAATTCAAGGACTCTATTGAATGGTCACGCGTCAACAACGTCGAAGGCAATTGAGTGCTTTTGAATCGAACGTTCATACACATACCAACATTGGATTATCATCCTTATTTTATATAAGCATAGGGCTCAGAAATAGTTAAAGAGTTTTCAGTAATAAAATGCAATCGAATTGCTACTTTTAAATGCAAGTGATATAACAGCGTAGCGACATTTTTTTTAGGTATGTGTGTGTAGGTATCCATACTAATATTATAAATGTGAAATTAACTCTGTCTGTCTATCTGTATTTCTGTTTGTTAGGCTTTCACGCCCAAACCGCTGAACAGATTAAGCTGAAATTTGGCATAGTTAAAGTACGTATACTTTAGTTGTACTTTAGTAGTAGTAGTGAATAATAGGTTTTTTTATTTAAAATTGATCAGTTTCTTTATTACTTTGAGAAATATAAACCAATATTTATTTATTGACTTGTTATTTATTTAATTTAATAAGCGTCCAAAAACATAATAGATTTGCCACGTGCTTTATAAGTTAAAACAATGCATTGAGAAGCAACCTCCAAAACTAAAGACCAAATTTCTCATACAAAATTTTCTCACGCAAAACCTTGGCTTGTATTTTCAATATTACCAACTTTTTGTATGACCTTAGTAACAGGATCATCGGTTTTCTTCAGTTAATTGTAATGGACTGGTTTCGCAAGGTGATCTGTTCGATATAATCGTAGGTAGTTTGTATGCTTCCGGAATGTGTTAATTGCTGACTGACGGTGAATTTAAATGAGACAGCTTCGTTTGACTATTTTCGGTGTAATAATCATCATTTATAACCCTTACAACTGGAGTCAACTGATTATCTTGTCTTTTCTTCTGACTAGTCTAATAGTTCAGTTGATAAAATCTACTTTCATTAGGTCCAATTGATTTCTATCTTAAGTAAACTTTTATGAATCCATCCATACTAATATTATAAATGTGAAAGTAACTCTGTCTGTCTGTCTGTTTGTTACGCTTTCACGCCCAAACCGCTGAACAGATTAAGCTGAAATTAGCATGGATAAAGGTTGAATCCCAGGGAAGGACATAGGCTACCTTTTATCCCGAAAAAAAAAAACCCGAGGGACCGCGGGTCACACCGCGGGAGCGCGGCTAGTTATCTATAGTGTTACACATGGTTACAGATTAACGCATATTCTAAATATATTATAATATAATACTGCCTACCAATATGGAAATAAAGAGTTATCTACCTATGCATGTGTATATGTATGTATGAAAGAAGACCGCCATACTCGTGTACAAGTGTAGCAGCAGTAGGTATGATAAAATGCAAATAGTAAGCAAAGATACAGTTTTAAAACAAATTAGGATTCTGATGCAGTTGCCATAGCTCGCAACCGTATTTACTATGCGCAGGCGCACCGCCTAAGTCGTTCACACGAAATGATTTATTTGTCATTTTTATGGATCCGTTTTTTTGTTAATTTCAGTTGTAGGAAATAAATAAAACAAATGTGAGTCTCTAATTATGCTAGAGCATAATGTTCGAACTTCCTTTAGCAACGTGTTAAAATAACGTATATCACAATGATGTACAAATAAAGAAAATCGGATTTCATCAAACATGTGGGATGTATCGCATCGTGTAAAACGGATCCAAAAATGGATCCATCATTGACCGTGTGAACCGACTGTTGTTAACCAACAATGCAATTTCCCTTCAATCCCAACGCATTGCACCTCATTTCTCTAACCCCATATTGCCATTACAAAACAATATTGATTTTGCTCAAATCACGCTGAATCTATGGGAAAGAAAACCGCACATTAGATTCCCGTGATTTCCATCCAGGATAAGATGCTCGTGGAGATTTCCTGGTGGTTTCGCGGTCTGGCCACTGTTTATCGGTTGGGGAACTCAAATAAATCTATTGGGCAACCCAGCTAATGTCCCACTGGTTAAAGTCGTGACACTTTATCGTGAGTACCGACCGGTCTTTTGTTACCTCTAGTTCACAGCAAGCTACAAAACATGTATTTTACATGTGTGCAACTTTTTCGTTCTTTGTTCACACCAAATGCTACGGATATGTGAAATTTTCGGGATAGTTTTTTTACATCTTGCAGTTTTAGAATAGTTTTTATACAATATGTTGCAGAAAGCTAGTCAATAAATAATATTTGCTTATGTAAAACATGTATCTTTTTGTGTTTTGAAGTTCCAAGGTAGGTATACAACTTGTTTGTGAACGTGGGGTTATATGACCTCAAATGCTTAAAGTTTGTGTCGTCGACCTGTTTATAGGGCTTCGATTGTCGCGAAGGTGTTTTATCGGTGCTCCTTCAACCTTTCTATGATAAATAGTGTCGATCGTATTAAGATAAGGGCTTGATTTATCCATGATACTGACGGTGACAGCCAATAGTTGTCTTCGAGAGTGTAAGAGTTGCAACAATGTAAGGTACCTTTGTCTAAATATTTTATTTAAGTATCTATTTCTTGTTATTCTCTATATATGTTTATGTTAACCGCGCGTGATGTCACCCTGTAAGGCCCAGTCTGAAAATCAGCGCTGTCTCCCTCTCCTGGGAGCAGCACTAAAGCTGAGACTGGACCTTTTTGGCACCACACAGGAATGGGTAGGACGTGGATAGTTTGTTTTTTGTTTTCGTTTATTTTTTATTATGTTTCTTTGTACCTACTCGTCTAAATGTTTATTGTTCTTAATTTCATTGTATTGTGTTGTGTGTGTCAAATAAATTTATTCTTAAATATTAATACAAGTACGGTTTTTTGAAAAAAAGCTTCTGCCGGTACAATTTAAAAAAGGCCAAAAAATTTAAGATGATGCCACTTTGTTGGTCAGCCACCTAACCTAACCAAGGGCTGGTCGCTTTATAATTTAACTCCTATTTCTTCAAGAAATACGCAGGGACAGTCAAGCTAGTGATCCAGCGTCTCACATCTCTAAAGAACATCTGCTCATCTCTTTCATTCACATAACAAAGTCTACGCTTCTTCGTGTCAGTAGGCACATTGATAATAACTCTGCGTCTTACCTGAGCGGCTTGACGCGAACGCGATTGCAAAGCGAAGCGATTCGATGCGGCGCGGCGCGGCGAGTCTGTTCTACATGCGTGCGATGATTCGCCGCTGCGCACCGGTGACGTAAGACACTTCAATAGTAAATCGACTGTTTGTTGTTTGCGCACCGCACCACGCCGCTTCACGTTCGCGTTCGTAACCCTGCGTCTTACATGGGCGATCTGAAACTACAGCGACGCGGCGCGAATTGAATCGAACGCAATCAGAATGTTTGCGAATTTTGACACTTTGTATGATTTGACGTAAACTATGATGGACGATGCGCACGCACGTAGGACAGACACGCCGCGATGCGCCGCACTGCATCAAATCGCATCGCTTCGCAATCGCGTTCACGTCAAGCCGCCCACGTAAGACGCAGGGTAAGGATTCACCTACATTCGTCATCGCCCGTCTAATTTCGATTTCACAACGAAGGCCGCAGTAGTCATGATCACGGCATAACTAGATCACAGTCAAATGGCACTACTTACCCATATCGCATTATTCGAAGAATAATAGGTACACTCGGCTCAAAAATATTTTGAATTAAGAAATGTTGTATTTTCTCTCAAATATTGAGCATTGAAGTTGTTATAATAAGTAAGTTGGTCCAACTCTGGTGATGGAGTTCTTAGCCTACAGGCCTCCGTCATGACAAAACGACACTGTGCAGCTAAAATGAAAATGTTAACATAATTCAAATAGATTGAGTACTAGAACTGCTAAATAAATACACCCTAGACATGTTTTTGAATCTAATCTTGAATTATATTATACCCACTAAATATTATATATTTTAGATTTAATTCAAATTACAATAAACTCATAGACAAAATAATGGTAGAAATAGACTGAAAGAAACATTTTCGCTGTTGAATGTACTTAAGTAGCTTTAGAAGCAAATGAAACATTAAATACCTCTAGTTGGACAGAAGGATCGTGACCGGAGTTGTGCAAAGTGCGATTGAGGAAGCATGTCATAGTGGGTGATTGGGTCATTCGATCACTACTTTTTATTGGGACATGGATGAAATTGCTGGGCTGTTTTAGACGCGCGAAGTTGCAGTAGGGTTAATATTTAGCGAGCTAGATTCATAGATTCATAGAGCCGTGTTGGTCGAATGGGGTTGTGCCTCGACTTTCAATCCGAAGGTCGTCGGTTTGAATCCCGACCGTGCATCACTGGATTTTTCGTTTTGAAAAATTTATGTGCGCATTAACTCGAGCTCAAAACGGTGAAGGAAAAGAAGATTCGTCGAGAGAGAGAAGATTCGTTAATGGAAGAGTAGCTCGGTACACGGTCTCTCGGTAATATTTCACTTTTTATGATAAAAAATTGCATGTCTTAATATTACATTCTTCATATAGGTCACTGGCTTAAAGGCTCTACTCTATTATATTCATTTGTCAGCTATTTTGCTTTGATTTTAAAATTTAAGGGTAAAATCATCGCCATTTTTTTAGTCTATGGGTAAAATGGGGCGGTTTAAGCGCGTTGAAGTCTTTTGAATGAATCATGGCTACTACGAAAATATAATATACTAGCTGCGCTCCCGCGGTGTGACCCGCGGTCCCTCGGCATTTTTTATTTTTTTCGGGATAAAAGGTAGCCTATGTCCTATGAAATTTGGCATAATTAAAGGTTGTATCCCAGGGAAGGCCCTGGGATACAACCTTTAACTATGCCAAATTTCAGCTTAATCTGTTCAGCGGTTTGGGCGTGAAAGCGTAACAAACAGACAGACAGACAGACAGACAGAAAGACAGACAGAGTTACTTTCAGATTTATAATATTAAGTATGGATTTTTTTGTTGTCAATGTGTATAAAATATTGATCTGGCAGCTCGGTTACAAAAAAACAACAGTACTCAAAACTATAAATATCCTCTACTCTAATTGTGCTCATTAGAAATATTAGTTTTCATAACACCTGGAATTGGCAGAAAAACGGATGACTAAACACTAGGTTTGCCGCTACAACAAAACAATACACGCAGAAGTAAAAATACTTTCTGCATATAAATATATTTTGATATAAATCTTCAAGAGAACACGTATCAGAACATTAACAACAATAGTATTAGCATGCAGGTCGTAACTTGAACTAATCTGGATTCTAACATTGTTTTGTCTGCGGTATTTCCAGCAGTTGTATATTTTGATCTCGAGCAAAGCAAGCTATAGGATAGTAATTCACTTCATGTAAAAAGTAAATACTAACGAGTATTTATAATCATTTTTATCACCGACTAGCAGTGCCTGGATCAGCTAAGTTCTCTATAGATAGTTTTTAACGATTTTTAGCTTCATATATTTTATTTCGTCAATTTATATTAGTTTTTGTAAATAAATATTATGTTATAATATTATTGTTTTGGATATTGTTTCTACGGTTTTTATTATTTATACATCGTTTTTTAGTTTCGTAATTCGCATGATCCTCCATACTTACCTTTCCCATAGATTTTTAAAGGAAAACAAAAACGTGTAGTTGTAACCTTGCATCTGAGTACTTTACCACAATTTACCTTCATAATGAGGTGAGTAAATCCAAAACCACACTTTGCTTGCCTCATAAAGTGCGAAGTATTTTACAGTAGCAAGATTTCATTCAGTTTGTAAAATCGAGCACCGTGATATCTGACCGTAATTAGAGAAGCAGTATTATTTTAAAAGAAAAGCAGTATTATTCTTAAATCAGGAAATCAAAGTCAAAAGTCAAAGTCAAAAAGCATTTATTCAGTGGGACTGCTGGGATCACTTTGAAACGTGCCGAAAAATGGAAGAACGTGCCGGCCCGAAGGGAAATTCATAATTTCGTTCTTCCGGCACGTTCTTCCATTTTTCGGCACGTTTCGAAGTGATCCCAGCGGTCCCACTGAATAAATGCTTTTTGACTTTGACTTTTGACTTTGATTTCCTGGAGAAAAAATGTTTACGGTCAGAATATAACGGTTATACTTTAGCGGGAGTCCATGGCGCGCACTAGGGGAGGTCTATGTCCAGCAGTGGACTGCCATAGGCTGATGATGATGTAACTAGGTTGCACGCTTGAGGTTTTACGATTTAAGGGCCAAAGAAAATGTAACCGTATTTTGAGTTGATCTAGTAAATAGGATATTATACTGAGAGGATGGTAAACAGATTCTGAAGAAATACAAAATGAAGATTACAACAGACATTATAGCGCTTTTTCAAGTAAATGGGTAGTCGTTCTCGGGGAAAAGGCTTTAATGTTTAGGGCCAATTTCACCAAAGTCAAGTTTAACAGCTGGTTAATAAATCGACCGTTAGCCGTTTATCAGCGCAGTGAACGCTTTTTCATACAAAATTGTGTTCTGCGCAGACAAACGGCTCTCTGTCACTCTCGGATTTTTGGTTGTTCTGACATATTTTTAATTTTAAACGATGTCAACTGCTAGTTAGCTAACGGGCCGCCGACCAGCGATTAGATTTAGCGGCTTGTAAATGAAGATATTCCTTTGTTAGAGCATGATGGAGCACAAAGCAATTGTAAAGGTCTGTTAAATACTTAATCCGTCGTTATTTCTCTTACTAAATTTGATGTCAAATTAACTAACGCTCTGTTAGATAAAGTTTGGTGAAACTAGCCCTTAATATAATAATTTAATCTTAATCTTAGATTATCAAAAATATTTTACTAATGTTTAAGATATACTCTGTTTTATGTTATGAGTAGGTATCAACTCTTTGAAAGACTAGTAAAGGTGCTATAACTAATATGAATAAAGAATTCCGAACTTATAATTCTAAGGTTAACTTACTATTAGAACTAACATTCAACTTCTTCCCCAGTTCAAAAACCAATGGACATCAAGAACCGACCTCGTATCCCCATCCCTGATGAAGACCCCTACAGCATCGCTACCAACATCAACGGCTCCGGTTCCAGTGGCAGCTCTGGTGGATATGGCCACAATGGCCATAATGGCCACAACGGCCACGTGGCTGCCACGAGGGAACAGCTGATGATGCAAATGGGCCAGAGGAAAGGGGAACGTCCGCCTAAACTACCGCCTAGAGAGAATGGATATGGCCATGCGGATATACCCAAGGTAAGCTTAGTCGCAAGAAATGTGGAAGAGTAATGAATCCATTTTGATACAGGAGCTTGCAACTTGCCACGTGGAATACCTACTAACTTCTGCGAAATATAAGCATATTTTAAATATAGTATTTGGTCGTTAGCTGTGTTCCTTATCTGGCATTCCCAAGAATAAAATTTAATCTAATTTTAACAAAATAAACTGCACGGTAGGCATTATTTAATAATTATTTAATTATTAAATAATGAATTTGAAATAATGAATAATTATTAAATAATGAAATTATTTAATTACTAGCTGACCCGCGCAACTTCGTCTGCGCATTATTAGGATTCAAGTGCAGGAGTGTTACCTAAAGAGTTTACACTGTGTTTGAAGTGAATAAAAAGGAATCAAATTTTCCATACTAACTTTAACACCCTGTAAAACATCCATATGGGTTGATTTTTTTTAATTAGATAAGCATATATTCAAGTAAAAAAGCTAAAGCATCTACGTTCCAAATTTCATTACAATCGGTTAAGTCGTCACGTCTATGAAACTGCCTATTTTAATTTCCAAAACGCTAAATGATCTGTATTCTTGATCTCGCAACGCTACCTAGTTGTGAAAATGAAAAATATAGATGGCGTTGCTAGCGTTGCTAATCAACGCCAAGGAAAAATATTTTATTTTCTAGCTGGTACCCGCGATTTCGTCAGTAAAATAACATAAGTTGAAAATCTATAAAAATTATCGAAAAGTTTAAGCAAAAATCTCCAATAACTTTCAAAACTCAAAATGATCGTATCTCGACCTCCGCTATAGTAGAAACGCCACCTAGGAGAAAAAAAGTAAAAAGCAGTTTTGACCTCGATGATATAGATGGCGTTCGAACCAAAGCCTAAGAAAAAGTATTTTAATATACCAAAAAAATCTTAATTTCGTATGTATTGATGAGTGGAAATATACATGTTACATGTTTTTAATTAATTTAAAAATCATTTATCATGCAAAATGAGAAAAAAAAACAAAAAAATCTGCAATGCAAAAACAGAGCAAAAAGTGGCGGTCACCCATCATCTTTATGACCTCGCCCAGCGTCGCTCAACTTTTTTCGCCATACAAACTTGCAACCCTTATTTTCACGCCCCCTTATAAATATTTAAAGAAAAAAGTAGCCTATGTCCGTCCCTGGGGTATAATCTTTATCCATGCCAAATTTCAGCTTAATCTGTTTAGCGGTTTGGGCGTGAAAGCGTAACAAACAGACAGACAGACAGACAGACAGAGTTACTTTCAGATTTATAATATTAGTATGGATGGAAGTATGGATTTAACAAATATTTAATAATAACATGGCGGTCCCGGAGCGGGATGTATGATCCTTTAAAGTTTAGAGGTTAATATGTAGGTAAGGTCTAAGGTAGGTAGGGGAGTATTGGGCAGTAAGGCAGGTTTGGACACCACCGGCAAACTCCCGTGTTATGCCGGCCATACACCATCATGTCAATCCACCCCCAAAAATGGTCAATTCTAACTGATCAAATTCCGATTTGACGATAGGCATGATGGTTTCTGGCCGACATGACACGGGGGTGTCCAAACCTCCCTACTGCCCAATGCTCCCCTACCTCCCATATATATTTCATTGATATATTACCACTCCCCTCTCTCATTCCATAGTTCCCAGACACTTCTTAAACTATCATGGTTTTCAACATTTTTAACACAGTTAACGGGATATTTACCATGATTTAATGTTTTTTGAGTTTCCCGATATTTCGGCGCAGTTGCATACGCCATGATCAATAGTATCTATGGTATTAATCATGGTTAATATCCCGTTACCTGTGTTAAAAATCCCAGACACTTGTCCTACCGTACTAACTGATATTTATTCTGTGGTCGCGATGTATCTTACATTTTTAAACTCATGATAACTTTTGAATAAAATGTCCGATTTCAATCATTCAAAAAGTAATCGACGGGTACTGAAACAGCCTTTACTACGAAGGAATTTATTTGGATAAGAATTAATACCAAAATAAGAATAACGTGGTCTGCTTTTGGTCGGCATTTTTATTCTCTTTTTAAATTATAAATGTTGTTATTCTGACACAACCACAATAGTTGGACATATGCTATCGCTGACTTTTTTGTAGATATTGATACGTTCTTTAATATTGTAGAACATTTTTTTGTTCTATCATCAATAGTTTTCGCAGCGCACGCGATATGAAGAATTTTATGTTCAAAATTTTTACACCTTTGGTTACATTATTGCAATTTTCATAAGGATCTCTAATTTTTTTGAAAATAATTTATAGCCTATGTTCATCACAGATAATGTAGGATTCTAATGGTGAAAGAATTTTTCAAATCGGTCCAGTAGTTTCGGAGCCTATTCAATTCAAACAAACAAACAAACAAACAAACAAACAAACAAATGTTTCCTCTTTATATTATTAGTGTAGATTAAATAATTTATTATTTAATAATGCCTACCGTGCAGTTTATTTTGTTTTCTAATGAATCAATGCAATTTTTTTTATATTATGGCGTGTCTCTGGCCCATTAATGGGTTCAAAAGTTTTTGAAAAATCGGATGTTTCGATGCAAGCGATAGCAAAACTATACAAAGAACTTAAAAAGTGAGAAACAAGGTGAAACTTGATTATGGTAATGCAGTACCTACTGTGACACAAATCACCTTGGAGCATTCCTTAGATTGCATCTTACGAATTATAATATTTATAAGGTGTCTCTTGATCTAGAATGAAAGCAGAGCGAATCAAAACTTTTTTTACAAAGGTGACCTTGACGGTTAGGGTTGGTCAAATTGGCAGATTGTAATGATAAAGCTCATTCAGACAATGCCTTTGACACGATTATTTTTATTTGCAAGACAAAACGCACTTATTTCTGTTTGTCGGCTAGAATGTCACAGGATTGGGATTATTTTGATCTCATAAACTTGGGATAAAATTGGCCTACTAGGCCAAGACGGCTCACGGGCTGTAGAGTAGCTGAAATAACGTTTAATAGGAACAACTATTTCAAGATTAATACTTATCTTATTTATACTTATCTCTCATTTCAGATTTCATTAATTATAGGAAGGCTTTTAAGAACTTATTAAGAAGCAGTCATTTATAGATAAAAATATTGTTTTAACCTTGTTCGGTAAATATGAAAGTCAACGGTATTTTATGTGACTCACCAACTTTAAACATATTCATAATAAGTATGATAACAAGGGGTCTAAAATTTGCGTACTTGCCGCTAGCTATAAGGTACTATGAAATTAATGTAATGAGCCCTATCCTAAAATAGCTTTGAGAACTTCTTTATGACCGAATAACATTAAGCTGATTCCATGGTTTGTAACCCATTCGAATACATAAATATTATGTGGTTTTATGTCCAGGTAATTTTCATAGTGAAAATTGCATTACAAGAGATACAAAGGATTACATTTTAGTAATAACACGGCTATTTTTATTAAGATAATTTCAGCTTGCGTATGATTAGGTACTGGCTATTTTGTTTTAAAAAAACCTTAAGATTGCCTACTGGGTAGGACTTTACTCTTGACCATTCAAGTATAATACAGAGTGAGCCGTGTTGGCCTAGTAGGATGTACTGGCAGAGAACTGAATTATTGTTTTGGAAATTATTATTACAAGCTGTAGGTAAAGGAAGGTACTGAGCCGATCCGAACCTTTTATATATAATGGTTAAATGGTACCGTATTGTACGTAGGTATGTTTATTATACAGAGGTAATCTTTTCTTATTCCCATTTAGTATCCTAATATAACATTTTATCGTTGTTTGGTTGATTGCAAAAAACAATGCAACAAACCACTCAAGACCAAATAAATAAATGAATTTTCCGGGAAGTTTAAGACCCCAAAAATTTAGAACTGATAAGAAAACTTCACAGTTCAGTCTTAAAACGCTCGCATTATAAAATGAGATAAATTTGCGAAGTGAATCACAGTATTTGTTAATTTAAAATCACGAGGTTTTTAAGACGAAATGCATTAGGGATAAGAAATGCTTCATGAGGATTGAGTTCTTAAAATGTATGCATTATCTTCTTGACAAATTAACTTGCTTGCTACAATACGATGGTCAGAATTCAATGACTGATAAAAAATCATTTTAATCATCATCAATCTTAAAATAAATGATTAATTATTAAAAATAATAAAGCGAAGCGAAATAAATCAGGATTAAAAAGAGAATCACTCTACTTGTCGTTGGAGTAATAGTGAATAATGTAGGTACTACTTCCTTACTGAATAATATGCTTGAATTTTTTGATAATTATTATTAAACCTACTCACTTATGAGTCATACGTAGCTTGCAAATCCAATATGAATAATAGGGTAAATCAACAAGAATAGCTAATTTAATTCAATTTAGCCGATGTCTGCCTTTCCAAATAATAGTTTGGCCCTACAATGGCGCATCCCGCCAAGGTACGAGTATAATCTCAACGCCATCTTAAATGAAATTGATAGTTTCACAGATAGTTACCGATAAAATCTTGCTCTTTCATACAACGCATCAGAGCCGCAAAGCCAACGTGACATTATACAAATGAAACAATGTCTTTTGTGTGTCAGTTACTCCTGAATATAAGGATATTCTAGGTTTTAGCTTATCGTCGCGTATTCAGATCTCAAAGATACATTTCTATATTATACAGGTTAGGTACTATTAGATGAATGCATTTAAAAAAACAAAACGGGACCATGACTATCTCCACGCACGGTAGACATTTATTTCAGTTTGTTTTTAAGGTATACTCAGAGAATTGCGAAACTACTAAGGTATACTAAGCACAACGGATCTTAAGCCCTCTGAAGTTGGGTGCAATAGACGATTGCACAGGTTTGGTAGAGTTAACGAGATAGCACGATTTTAGGCGTCATCAAAAATGAATTCTGCGCCGCTACTTCAGAGAGCTAAAGAACGATTGTACGTGACCTATGGTGATTTGGAACCTATTTGAAACTCTTTTCTTATTTAAAATACTCTTAGATCCGCTTTAACTTCAACAATCATCACGGAAAAAATATTATTAAAGAATAATATTTAAAAGTCATCCGGGAAAGCAAATCTGTCACTATTTTTAGGAATAAGTTGAAGGAGCTCTTTCTATCGCTTTAAATATTTATTGTTGTTTATGTATCTTTGTATGTTATATTCAATTCCATGCTATAACTTAGTTAGTATATATATTATGTATTTTTTTATGTCTATGTATGTTTATTATATTTTTTCGTATGTTTAAATAATAATATTTGTTTCTTTCATTCTCTTTGTACATGTACCCACTATCTATTTTGCACATCTCTCTAGCCTCAAAGGTTTGCTAGAAGAAAACTCTTTGTAGGGTTAAGCTCGCCTTTGTACATGTCCTTTTTTATGTTATTATCCTGTGTGTGTCTATTTGTACAACAAAGAATTAAGAATTAAGAATATTTAGCATGATTTTTTTTTACAAACTAAATGCTAAAATTTTTCATGCAATGCCTACTTTTAAATTTGAGGGCTCATATCAATATTCGTTGTTTTCTGAATCTGTCTTGTACGTAAGGTAAAAGATTGTAAACGCCCACCTTACATTTTATTGCAACAAGATTTTTAGCTGCGTCTTTCTAGACTTCACACGTTACTGCATGTTTCACGGCGGTTTTACATGGACGACATGTTCAGAATAAGTCTTTATGTGGCCATAAGGCTTTAGTAGGTACTTATTAAAGTTCTATATTTATGGTATAGGTTGCTAATAACTGGACACGCTCTAAGCTATGTTCACCAATAAAATAAAATAAAAACAAAAATCATCACGCGACGCGATGTCAAGCCAAATTACTCAAGGCACGGTAGAAATTTTCTTAGATCTTTTTGTATATTCTAGATCCAATGAGATGTGTCAGAGGCATTTCCATATACATATGGCACTAATCCACATTTTAGCACTCAATCTGTTCACCACCCATGTTTTAAGGCTTTTAGCGTAGCCAATGAGCGTAGCATAAATCTTTCACCAATTTTGTTTTTTTTTTTCAGCCGGATTACGATGACATTGATATAAATGGTCGCGTACCAACACAGTTCCCGAGAGGAAAATCTGACAAAGGAAAAGACAACAAGAAATATGGTAAGAAACTATTCATATGGTCGATAACTACTGTAGGTATACCTACGCAAATATTTGTGTTGTTTTTTATCCCAAGGATATTCAAAATCTTGTCTAAGGTTACAACTATCTATCTTACCGGTAACACCCATTGCTGAGTGGCTGTCTTAAACCACAATAAATTGGCAGAGTTGATAGTACCTACCTATCTTTGTCGCAGATTTAACTTGACCTCTTTCAGTCAAGACCACACGTCCCGCTTTAAACAACGAATAGTCCAACCTAGCTCCATATTTCACGAATATTGCTATAAATCTTATAAAATGTGCGAATATATAAATGATCTGTCGTATGCTCTGGTGATATAATGTTCGCACCAGCTTATTTATTATTGTATAAATTGCTGACCGAACTCATAAATCCGTTGTTCTCAACCGTATCTTGTTTTGAGTGGACAAAATAAAATGTTTATTCAATCGCAATAGGTTTATGGTGGCGCTCAAAACAACACGGTATTTCAAATTCATACTTAATTTAAAAATTTAAACTTCAGAGTTCTTTCAAAATAAAAACGTAGGCATCTCTCAACAGGACGCTGTAATGTCTGGGACTTGGAAATAGGCGTGCCCAGCACCTAAGCCGTCCTGTCAGCTTAATCGGCGTCGATCAAAAATCAAATCAAATCATTTATTGTTTATGAACCTAGGTTACACAAAATAAAACCTTAACGACTTAAAAAAAGTTTCATTAGAGTAAAGTTTAGAATCGATTTGCCTACTTTTCTTGTAAACAAATAGGTATTATGATAATAATCTTAAGGGTAGTCAAGTCAAGTGATAAAAATGTTTCATCAAACGGAGATATAAGAAAATCTCTACAAATATTTTATTACTTTAACCAAACATAAAATATTTTACGGCAAGAATCTCGGCTTAAAATCTCAGGATCCGTCGGAATTTCATTGTCATTTACCTACCCACAAATTGGAATCGACGTGAGTGGCCGCGTTTTAGCGTCAGCGAGTATTTGTCCATTAACTGAACTTATGGGACACACAGTAGCCGTACATGGAGTCAGTCGGTCCTTCAGGCGCCTCCTTTGCCGCAGTTCTTAAAATACTATTATAGCTTAGCAAGACACGACATAGAGCCTGATTGGGGTAATTTATTTTTTCATGTGCTTTACTTTTTCGTTCTTTAAATCCTTTTCTCACTAATATTAGCGTTCTCCGCAACTAAGCTATCTGTTGTTTTTTTCCGTGGTGAAATAATTGAAGTCACTTCTCTTCTAATTACTTGCGTTTTAAAAACTTTATTGGAATATTAACTCATTTCAATAGAATTTTGAAGATCAAATACCATGGGCTAAAATATGATATTTGAAGTGCCTTTAAATACCAACACCGTGGTATTTCCCGCTGTCAAGTGCGAGATCACGAGTTGCATACCACACGTAGGTTAACATAAGCTGACGTTTCTGGTTCAGCCAGAATAACACTCTACTATGACTATTAACTTTATTAGCCATTTTGGTGATATTTTCTGAGCGATCGCTCACTGTCATAGTTATGAGTTATAGAAACACGGCTCACGTATTCGTGAATCTGTATTAAAGGAAAATAGAAAATATTTATGTACCAACATTACTTCGGGCGGGAGCCTATACTGTCCTACCGTTATCGTTAGGAGGTACAGTACAACATAATCAACAGATCTAGGCAATCTAGGCATTTTAATTAACCACAAATGGCCAACGGCTTCAAAACTTAGATCCGTAACCGTTCACAACATCCAATATCTTCTCCACAACTCCTGTGCCACCGATTTAACTATAAATGAGACAATACAGAGATTATGTTTTGCAAGAACTTGGCATTTCGTGGTATCCTTGATATTTAGTCGGTATTCGGAACGGGGCGTAGGATGAAGATCATAGCTCGCGTGCCGAGTGAGCACATAAGGTACCTAGGTATCTACTGAAGTGCCGTAAGGTGCTGTCAAAGTTAAGAGACAACTAAACAAAGGTCATTTGAGACGTTGCGGGAACTACTAGTACCTACCTACCACACACCTATGTTTTTAAAGATTCATTGTAAAAAGATAGGGTCTTTGGACAATGTAGGCATAGATTTCTATGACTGTGTAATAAATAGACAACAAACAGTTTTAGTATATATTAGCTTTGGGAGAGTTTAGAATAATCATAGACCAAAGTATCTTCAACCTTTGTTTGATCAATACTTCTGTAAATTCCAGATGATCCCTACTACTGCGGTCTGCGAGCCAGAGTACCGAACTTCGTGAAGACGAACGGCAAGCTAGTCCTGCCCGCGATGACGGAGCGCCTCATATTGAAAGAGGCTCCTGTCCCCAGCAAGCGATACAGCGTGGCTCATCCCCACCACTTCCCACAGCACATGCCTCCCTTCGCCCACGCTCCTATGCCACCAGCGGCACTATGGCACGCTCGATCCTACGAGAGCGGAATCGGTGCGTACGAAAAACCCCCCCGAAAAGAGAAGCTCATGTACCAATTCTATCCAAACAGGGAGCCCAGGCTGCGTCCGCTGATCATCCAGCAGCCCCGCTAGTAGACTAACCCGCACTTTAATCCCTCCGCCTGGCGCGGCCTCTTCGCTCCAACCTTGGTATTTAACTTTCTGTTATTACTTTGCTTGCACCAAGCCTTGCAGCTTAGCGCACCCTTTAGTGTTGCATGTGTTATGTGTGAGATAGCAACCTGCTTACTATGATACCTACTATCTAAAATAGAATAAAGTAAAATTATAGATACTTATTCGAATTTAGGAGAAATTTTCTTCAAACTCAAATTCCTCTAAGCGCAAATGTAATTTTACTCTAGTCTATTCTTACCATAGAGATTATGGTAGTCGGTAAGCAGGCAAAATTTCATTACGTAACTTAGGCGATGCCAAAGAGTGTGTAGATCTTTCTGAATTCACGACCCACTATCACCAAATTTCACTGCACATTTTCTAACAGAATTCTTCTGTCTTTTTTCAGCCTTGCAAGCTTTGCTCTTAGTCCACCTGTTTTAGTAGGTACCAGTTAATAAACAACACCGGTAGACAGTTGCTTTAAAAACAATTTTCTACGTTAAAAATCGTAAAACTGTATCTTCCAAAAGATCTGAAAAAATCTCTACCGCGCTTTGGGTTATTTTCCTGAACCTGTTTTTGTTTTTGCTCTTTATGAGTTAAATTCAATGTTTAAAAGTTCAAATAACATTCAAATTTAATTTATTTTAATTTTAAAAATTCTGAAACCTGACCAATACAAACTTCAAGTGGTTCTTCTAGTTATTACTAACAAATCATCCCGAATGTATCACTATAGTTGTTTCATCTTTCATTTTCTTCACAGATGGAGAGCATTATGACCCATACGCGTTATATGGGAGGCTGCCGGTACCCGGACGTGGGTTTCCTCCCCCACCAGCCCCACACGCTCGTCACATGTTTATCGGCGAATGGGATTAAGTTGCTCATCGATTTTTACTCTGGAAATTCAAATTCAATTACTCTAATCGTAAAATACTAACATTTATTTACAGAAACGAATCTAGGTAAGAGTCACCAATTGGTAATCCCCTTACAAGGTGGTTTGAACGTCTTGACTCGTGTAGTTGGTGACGATGACTGTCACTTTAAAAAATATAATGGGATCAGTCGAGCCATCTATGGATTTTCTTTAGATAGCTCTACTGATCTAGATCACAGCCAATCGGAAGCGTGCTCAAAACGCTGGCGGCATTATCACATGATAATGCTGATCAGCATACCTACTCCTTATATTTTTACCTGGTAATTTGGCTTTTAATATTTTTTTCTTGTCACTCATATTTTAATGAAAAGAGATGGACGATGCACCCGTTTGAGCTATAGAAAGTCTACAAGAATAATTATGTCTGTCCGGGATTATTGAAGACCTGTGACCTTGATTTTTGATTATTTGATTATATGTATACTTATGTATACTACTAGGAAACTTAAAATCCTTTCACTACTGGTTCGACAGAAATGGTAACACGATAAAAAGAAACTAAGAAACAATAACTTATATGGTGTCTATGTCTATATTATAATAAAATTGATATGGTGAAATCATTCACACATCGTCTACAACTTTAGAAAAGTATCTAAACATTTCGTCATCGTCATATCAATACGAATGTGTAATCTTCATAATATTTATTAAAAAGGAGCGGTGTAAAATTTTAAGGATAACTTGTTAGTTAATAGCCTATTTGTTAATAGGCAGATGAAATGTTTTTAATTATAATGAAAATTGTTGAAACTTATTTTTATTCCTTGTTGAATAAATGAATTTTTCGAATACTTATCTATAAATATACCTACTTAATGAATTGAAAAGACTCAATAAAGAAATGCCAATAATAAAAATAAATACTAAATGACATTTCATTGAGAAATTAAAAGTCTTATCAAAATTTTCTATTATTAAAGGACATTTCGCACATTCCATAACTTATCGTGTATAGAAATCAATCAGTAACATAAACTAAGTAATTGTAAATATTAAAATATATTATGATAAAATGAATCTTCAACGAACACTGTACGATAAACAGAAGGTAAATTAAATAAATGTCATCTTTTTTTTTGAGAAGTATGGTAAGTCTAGTACTTTGAAATATTTAGGATAAAAAAATTGTTTACCATAATATTAAGTAGGAATTAGAATATTTAGAACATAGATTGTATTAATGTACTTAGATAGTAAATAAAATATTCACTGCCACGTTTTGTCTCTTGATAGTTGACGATTACTTTTATGACTTTATATCACAAAACCTTTATTTTAAGTTATCAATCCTAGTCAACACAGGGTTGGTTAGGTACTGAGTGTGTAGTAAAGAACTCATAATATTATCTACTCATGTCCCGATGGCCCAAATTTTCAACTGTAGGGTATATTTTATTTCTCCCTGTCAAATTGTGAAAACCTTTTCAAACTTGGCTAGAAAAATCTGTATTATTGTTATTTGATGACTTTGATTCATCGATGATTCATTTTGAATCATATTTTCTTGTATACTTAAACGATTTTACTAACAAAGAAAAGCGTCATGTAAATT
This sequence comes from Epirrhoe tristata, assembly GCA_951394285.1. Taxonomy (NCBI): domain Eukaryota; kingdom Metazoa; phylum Arthropoda; class Insecta; order Lepidoptera; family Geometridae; genus Epirrhoe; species Epirrhoe tristata. Next base: position 10,258,046 of record OX596137.1, on the reverse strand, counting down.
GCTTAGATAGACCACACTTTTTACGGTAATCATTTTTTTTTTTTTTGCTTGATTAACTTTTATCTTTTGTAAATATGTTTCAATTTTCTTAACTATATTAATACTTATAAAAATATTTAGATCAATACTCATTTTTGTGTGTGTTGACAATTTTGTAAATTAATTTATTGTCACAACTCTACCAATTTAAATATAAAAATGTAAGTTCTAAATGTATTTAGCAATTTATATAATACAAATAACTTTAATTATTGGTAGCTGATTTAATGATTTTTTTTTATAAGTTGCGTAATTTCAGTTTTATTTCTAATTAACACTAAAAAAAGGTAAAGTTTGTTTGTTTGTATATAGGACAATGAAATTACATTAAATAAGTTTTTTCATCCTTGAGTGTTAGTTATGTCGATTTTCACGATGCGACTCGAGCTAAGTCGTGGGCGTAAGCTAGTTTTATATATAAGACAATATTTGTTTTGTATAATTTGTAACTTCTGATCTGCAATCTTAGTTCATTCCTACACAAACCACGATAGGATGGTATTTTTATTTTACGAATTTAAATTTAGTCCATCAACATCCGATTATTATTGTAACGCAGGGTGTTGGTTTATTAAAAATGTAACCTATTTTAAGGACAATAAAACTATATCTGAGTAGGCAAATATGAATAAACAAAATAAGTATTTCAACAGTTGTTTTATTTTGTTAACACAACTGTATTACATAATTTATGGGACTGTAACTTATTCCACACAAAACTTGCAAACAAAACATAAATTATTTCCCGACTTGTTTTGTCATAGAGTGATCTTAGGTATTTGTATTTGACTGTAATAAGTAGGTCAATTATTAACTTTCACAAATTCCCCAGCACCAATCCATTTTTTGATTAAATACTTAACATATTTCCTTGCTTCCTTTAATTCCTCGTGATCACCAGATGCATCAGAAAACAGATCTCTGCAATGCGATGCAAATGGTATTACTTTAGCTGGTGCGTTATATGACAAATCTTCCAAAACACTGAGCCTATGCCAAGGGTCCAAGTCACCGTTTACAAACACTACTTTAGTCACATTTGGATGCAAGCCTTCGTACATTTCATTTGACTTCTGAACACTTTCTGCGACCCTTTTCTCATCAAAATCAGCGCCAAAAACACCATGACATAACTTATAATAAAATTCAACAGGAGTATTATTCGTGAATGGATGGTTTTTCGAATTCGTCGTTTGGTAATAACCAAATTCTGTGCATGTCTGATAAATCCATGCGACGTACACTTCGTCCAAATTAATACTTTCAATCATACTATCAAAGTCAACGTGATAGCATTGTAGCTTCTCACTCCATGTACTCACTTCGTCATACGGAAAAAGAGACCGAGCCTGGTTGAACTCTGCACAAAAACTTTTAATGTCACCAAGATCTCCATATTGAGCACGGAGCATAAAATCTTCAGCTTTTGTTAAAAAGAAAAGCTGCTGATTTTCAGGCTTCTTCATATCAGTCTCTTCGCAAATATTTTCTTCTTCTTTAAGTTGTTTTATTCCATCATCTGTTTTCAGTAGTTCTTCGAAACGTGAAAATCTTTTCGATATATTACCAAAGCATCCTGGTGTACCGTAGTGTTCAAAATCATCACTAACTGTCTCAAGATACTCGTAGAAATCAGCTTTTGCGAGCACCGGAGCACTGCTCGCGATGGCTGCGTCCACCAAGTCTGAGTAGAGTAGTTTCATCCACGCAGCCAAGTTCCCAGCATAAGAACCTCCTACAACTACCACTTTTGATGATTTAAACAGTGGGAGTGACTTTATTTGCCGCAAAAGCCTTGCGTTGTCAGCCAATGCTTGTCTGGAGCTAAGGTATTGTAAATTTTCCGCAGTAAAGTTCTCAAAAGGCTTGCTATCTCCGTAATATCTGTGCTCGGATAAAAACATAGCACCATTTGTCTCTTTAGCAAGCTCAAATGTAATTCCAGTTTTAAGAAAACCCTTGGTTGCTTTGCTCTCACCATACATGAATAAGTAAATTGGTCCATTCGGCTTCCACATATCCAGTCTTTGGAAATATCTCATGTCCCACTTTCGAGTTTCTTTGTCATCGAAATGATCCAAGGGCTGTTTGATCCATAGTGTTTGGATTGCAGGTGAATCGGACAAAGCTGATCCATTGAGCTGTTCAAGAAGAAAGTTGAGACCATGTTTATGGTGTAGATAAAATCCTGAGATACTGTAGCAAGTTGAGAGAAATACAGCTAACTCGGAGAAGTACATGGCTATGAGTGATCGTATTGTGTGGACTATCAAGTCTATCAGCCACTTATGCCAGATATTTATTAATGTGAAGAGGGCTTCAACTTGGGTGTATGCGTCAACGCAATATGTTTTGAATTCCAGTTCTAGCTTATGCGGGCGAAATTACCTACCAACTAAATAGGTACTTACGTTAATGGATACGCGTATCCATTAAAACGTATTAGTGCCAGCTGAGTAGGTACTTATACGTTCAGCGACAAAAGTTAATAAGGTATTTTTTTTAAGTAGGTTTTCTTACTGGGAAATATGAAAAAAGAGAGGAGAAAAAAATTACAACTGAATCCCACTTAGACAATATTTTTGTCCATATAGTAGAACATCGCGGGTAGTCAAACGACCCTTCGATCAAATATCTTCGCAAGACTAAATAAACAATTCCAATACTTAATAATTTTATTGTGCTGCTGATCAAAAAATTTAGGGTTCGCTACCTAATAAATTGTTCTTTTTTAGTGCGAGTGTTTATTGGCTAAATCTCATCATATTTAGCAGCGATTATTAAGTTGGTTCAGTACGTATTGAAATAAAATAACGTAATATAACGACGACCTCTGTGGCGCAGTGGGCGAAGGTCCGCCTGCGATGCAGAAGGTTGCGGGTTCGATCCCCGCCGCGGGACAAATGTTTGTATGACCTACAGATATTTGTCTCAGGTCTGGGTGTTTCTATAATATGTAGGTATGTATTTACAAACAAAAAGTATATCAGTATTCTATCAGTTATCTGGTTCCCATAGTACAAGCTTTGCTTAGTTTGGGGCTAGATGATGCTGTGTGAAAAATGTCCAGCATTATTAAAAAAAAAAAAAAAAAGGTTTCTTTGTATGCATTTATTAATCAAATGTTTACAGATTCTCAGCACCGATCCACTTTTTAATGGTGATTTTAATATATTTTCTTGCTTCCCTGAGTTCTTCAGGATCATGAGGATCATCAGGAAGCAGATCGGCGCAATGCCACGCAAATGGTATTACTTTGGCTGGTGCATCATGTGATAGATCTTTCAAGACGCCCAATCTATGCCAAGGATCCATGGCTCCGTTTACAAAAACTACATTCGTTACATTTGGGTGCAAACTTTCATACATTTCATTGGATTTACGTACTCCCTCTGCAACCCGTTTTTCATCAAATGCGGACCCGAAAAGACCTTGGCATATTTTTATATCAAAATCCAAAGTTAAACTGTTACCGAAAGGTTGTTTTTTCGAATTAGTCGTTTGAAAATAACCGAATTCGGTGCAAGTTTGATAAGTCCAACATAATTCTTCGTCTAGTCTATTTCCTATATCAATTAACATGTTAGAGAAGTCTATTTCATAACAGTTATTCTCCGTAGAAAGTGGCTGGCGCTTACAAAAGTTCTTAATTGAAGCAGGGTTTCCATACTGAGCTTCTCTAGCTAACATGTTTAAAGCGGCAGAATAGAAAATCTGCATGTTTTCAGGCTTGGTCAAATCACTACTTTCACAGATATTTTCTTCCTTCTTAAGTTGTTTTATTCCATCAGGAGTTTTCAAAAGATCTTTGTAGCGGGCAAATGTCTTAGATATATAATCAAAACACCCTGGTGAACCGTATTGTTTAAAGTCATCAGCCACAGTCTCAAAATACTCATAAAAATCTTCTTTTGCGAGCACCGGAGCACTGCTCGCGATGGCTGCGTCCACCAACTCAGGGTAGAGTAGTTTCATCCACGTCGCCAAGTTCCCAGCATAGGAACCGCCTACAACAACCACTTTTGAAGATTTAAATTGGGGAATTGACTTTAATTGCAACAAAAGGGCCGCGTTGTCAGCTAATGCTTGCCTGGAGCTAAGGAATTTTAAGTTTGCTGTGGTCAAGTTCTTGAAAAGCTTGCTCTCTCCGTAATATCTGTGCTCTGTTGCAAACAAAGCTCCGTCGGTTTCTTTAGCAAGCTCATACGTTAGCCCGAATTTCAACCAATGTGGATCAGTATTGCTTTCACCACCCAAAAATAAGTAAATTGGACCATTTGGCTTCCACATATCCAGTCTTTGGAAATACCTCATCTTCCACTTGCGGGCTTCTCTGTCGTCGAAGTTATCTACATGCTGTTCAATCCACATTGTTTGGACAACTTCTTCGTTTGGATCTTCTTGAGACAATGTTTCAATTTCTTTGAATTTGTCGAGGAGAAAATTAATGCCATGTTTGCGATGGTGAATAAAGCCCGAATTAATGTAAAAAGAACAGAGAAACACGGTCAGTTTCAAGCAGAACATGGTTGCTATTGATTTAGTTTGGCGTGCTGAACTTATATTAGGTAACGCCTTAAATAATAAATCTCAGGAATCTTTAGATTTACTACGTACTGTAGGTAGGTACTTATGCAATTAATATTCCAAATTCCAATTTTATCTAGCATACTTAGGTATATACTTTACGCATTGCAACGAAATTCCAGTGTTATCAATTTTAATATGCGACTGATTACAGAGTACCAGGTACCTCCAACCTCCAGTTATCTATGTACCTACCAATGTAGGTATGTTATATATTCCAAGGTAATACTTTTTAATGTAGGTAATCATAGGTCATTTACTTACCTACGTAGGTTTGAAACGTCCTTGGTTGTAGGACCCAAACCTCTTTGCTCAAACCTTCCTAAAATAACAAGTCCCTTCTTTTAGACCAATCCAATGTACTAATATTATCTGTGGCACAAGTTTTTTTATTTATTTTATTTTTATTTAATAATAAAAAGAAAAGGGCTTCGTCGCTGAGCGACTATACCGCCCAATCAGTAACTTCTTAGCTTAGTCTTCTTCTTCTTCTCTCTCACTTCACTTATTGGTGTCTTTTTCTTTTTATTCATTCTTCTTCTTTTTATTTTGACTTCACTTCAAATCTTTCTTCAAATAATTATTATATGTCACGTCAATTTGAGTCAATTGAAAAAACATGGCAGCTTGTCCTTTTGAAAACTCCAATGGAAATCTTTCGTCAAATGAGAAATCTTCTTGAATACTCCCCCATTCCATTTGCCAAATCTCCTGTTACGTATCCAAAGCTTCATTAGTAAAATGCCACCGAAATTACATAATAAAACCTAGTAAAACACGAGAAAACTAAATAAAATAGCAGAGCCACTAGCTCCTTCAAAAATGGCGAAAGAAGTTAATGTTCCGTTATGCGTTAGCACATGCGTTAGCATCTAATAGTTTGTGGATAGCACATAGATTTAGCATGGTACCTTACAATCTATATTATATGCGTTAGCATCCTAATCATAGATTTAGCATGGTACCTTTTTGGTTTGTGGTTCCGTTTCCATGGCAACGCAAACAAACGCGTCATAACAAAGCCACTTGGTCATTTTCTCATTTGACCTAATTGAAAATAATTTGCAGGAAATTATGGATTTTTCCGAAGGTAGCGAGCGAGGACGGCGGTCAGATTCTCGGCCGGTCTCAAGACGTGGCTATCGGGAGTACGCGGGTGGTTCAGCTGTTTCACGGTAAGCTAAGTAATCTTTACACGCGCTTTAATAGAAATATGTGGGAAAATTATCAATAAAATAATCGTTAATGTTTATTACCTACCTACAGATTAGCTGATTAGGTATAACTGACTCTAGTTGGAAGTTTAGATATGAAAACTTGAAAGAGGCTTGAAATGTAACCTTAGGATAAAAGGTGTGATAAGGTAGGTATTTTTTTTAAGATTTTTTAATGCCCTTAGCCAAGACGATCAGAAACTAATGATTAAAAAAGTCGTGTCGTTATATACAACTGTTACACGTTACAACCATAAGATGAGACAACGGCAAACATTTATGGTAATAACGATTATGTAGATATACCTACATAATATAATGTACTTTTTTTCTGTATAATTTTGTCCGTCCTCTTTTTAATAAGTAACTGCCATCTAGTGGCAAAAATTGTATTGGTAAAATGTTATTAGGGAGCGACCCACCCGGGTTCGTGCTTGTAACTTATTACACTATTATTAAATTAAGACCTTGTAACAACATTGAGCAAATAAGTAAACGAATTTGAATATCAATAATTAGTTTGTGATACTCAGGAGCGGTGCAATGAGGCCTACATCAGCATATCGGGGCAGCACAGCCCGCCTGTCCACAGCAGGTTTCGGACCCGCGCCTCCAACGGCTAGCAGGCAGCCCACAGCTATGACTGGGTTCTCTATGGTAAGTTTATATTTAATTCAATATTGCTGCTGGCTGGTTGTTTAGAGAATATTTCTTGTTATTGGGCAAAAGTTTCCCATCATATTTTTTCAATCTTATAATTTCTTCTAGATTTTCCACCAGTTTTTTAAATCAGTCGTGATTATCCATCAATTTTTTGGGCTCTTTTTCTTATCGGGCTTAGAAGATGCTACGGCATTCACCCTTTCAAATATTAGACCATCGTAAATTTACGTAACTGGATGTACCTACGCACATTTATTCCTATCACAGATCGATAGACCAATCACACAACAAGGCATCTCCGGTCTTCGAACTGGCACCGCTCGCGGTTTCCGCACCAGACAGCTTCAAGACAAGAGATACTGGGAGGAGCTCATGCAGGTCAAGATCCGAGAGATGAAAGCAGAAATAGCTCGGCTGAGTGAGAAGGCAGATGCGGGAGAGAGAGAGAGGTCAGCTAAAAAACACTACGAGAAGAGGGTTAGGGAATTGGCTCAGGAGTTGACTGGTGAGTTCTTGAAATCCTTAACAATAATCTGCTCTGGGCTCATGGTTAATAGGATTCAGAATCTTAGAGTAATATTTAAGCCTAACTGAGTTACAAGAACGCTCAAAAGATTCAGCTATAGAGAGCGGGGTCTTGTTGATTGAGATAATGATTTTGGTCCTATTATCACTACACATAACTAACATAGGTGACTAGTCCTAAAATTGGTACCTACTGTAGTCATAATGTTAAATTCCCATAGTCTTAAACTGACATACATAATATGCTGTCCTAACATATTAAAGACATACCATTAAATTGACATAATAGTCTCAACTTTTAACATAATAATATGTCGTCATAATAGTTATTATTACTTTTTTTAAGTTTTCTAAACTAAAGAAAGCATATACTTCCATTATGAATAAGGAACTAGCTTCCATGTGGAGACATCAATATAAACCTTTTGCCAGATCTCCAAGGTCGTTTAGCAGACTACAACACAGCGATTCGCATAGTAAATGGTGAGGCTACGAAAGCTTCGGTCATGGACCAAGCGAGGGAGCTCGAAGCAAGTAACCAGAAGCTACAGGAAGAAGTGGAACAGGTGTTCATGGAGAAACAGCGGAAGGATAACCAACTGAGGCAGTTGCGGGAACAGGTGGATAAGGTGACTCAAGATAGTACCTAGTACCTAAAGACATCAATTGGTTACAGTTTTGGGATAGGTATATCAAGGAAAATGAAAAAACTTGGCAGAAAAGACTAAGAGTCTTAAGGTCCATAATTAGACTTTGGATTTTCATCACGGCAAATCAACGCCAACCCTATTTTTTACGTTTTGAATAATTTGTCATGATTCATGTGTTATTCTAGGAGCGATCCACCATAGCGTCATTAATGGCTGAGATGACAAAAGAGCAGAAGGAACAGTTTAACGAGCTGGAAGCGACAGCAGCTACCTTGAGAGCTGAGGCAGAGCAGGCGAGGAGTCAAATAGACCATTTGAACCGGGAGAAGGAAGAATTTAGCAAGGAGATCTCTGGCTCCCAGGTAAGAGAATACATTCTCGGCCTTATTAATTAGATTACCCTAATTCTAGCTTAATACGAGACTACTCTCAGAGTTGTTACTTCTTTAGTACCTAACGAGGGAGCAAGTTGAATATTTTGATGTTATTAATAAACTGGTAGTAGTCTCGAATGAGTTATACATTAGGTACTTACATCGGGATTAGTAGAAAAAGAGTGAATGAACGAATGATATTATCATTCAAAATATTGTCTATCTCTGTCATTAATTATATGAATGACAGAGATAGACAATAATTTGTATTTGACCATCTGTTTTATTCAAAGAGGTTTTATTCTTCTAAAACTTTTTGGTGTTCATTATTGACCAAAAAAATTTTTAATCATAAAAAAGTATTTAGTCTTATTGTTTCTTGCTTATCCGAATGGTTTTTCACCACAAAATCTATACCTATGCAGTGTTACTTGGATTTTAAGTTCAGTTTTTCGAGATCGTCCAATAGATTCTTGTAAATTTTCACTCGCCACATTTTTGAAACTGGTATCCATCCTCATCCAATTCTTCCTCAAATCATCAACATAATCCATCCTATTTGCACAACCTTTTTTTGTGACGTAAAAATGTCAAAATTCATGATACGTCTACCTACTCCATCTCTGTACTAGGTGGCGCCTAGGAGTAACTCTTACTCCGAGAGTAGAGTCGAATTAGCTTAGTTCCTCCTTGGTCTTTGTTTATTAATACTGAATTGACCTACTACAGCCTTATGCTTTGGATTAGCGTTAATACCACCCTAGTTCGTGTTTATTAATGACAGCCTCTAAGACTAGACCATGATAAATTAAGTTTTAAAATAGGGATGTCTGACATTATCACGTGATGTCATTGGAATTGATATGATAGGAATGATTATTAACGATGAATTTATAAATATGAAAAAAATATACCCAAAGCAACAGAACTCAAGTCTTATTCACTATGAAAAAATAAGGGAATAGTATTCATAAATTTATCTTCATGAAGTCTCAGGCAATGTTTTTACTCTCACTCGATAATTTTCTGACATAAGGGAATGCAGAGTTTCCAGAGCAACATTGATCGAATAATTGTTTTCAGATAAAAACGCATCTGTTAGAGTTGCATCGAAGATTAGTCGCTGTTGAGGAGAAACGAGACACAATGAAGAACGAAATAAACAATCGTCTCGACCCACAAGAAGAGAGGGAGAAGTTACTGCTTCAGGTATAAAATTTTAAATTCGATAAAATCAGTAGGTACTGTCAGCAAAGAATGTGGTCTACCACTTTTGACAAAAGTTTCTGTGAAATCTAACTAGCGCTAAGATTTACTTTTCTAACTGTCATAATAGTAAAATAAAACTTGTTTCATGACGTTCAAATGAACCTCAACCGTTGGGTGGTAGACCACATTTTTTGCTGAGTGTACCTACCTACCTAAGACCAAACCAACTCAAGAAACTACAATGACGGAAAACAGAACATAAGTCGTATTGAGTTCCACGATTATTTTAGCTACTCACTAGCCAATCTAAATAAAAACACGTAACAAAAGATTTCATCACAACTATTTGACCTTAGGTGCGTGAAGATAACGCGGCTATCGCGTCTCTGGACAGCAACGCAGCGAGTCTCAAGGAGCAAATAAAGAAAGTGCAAGAGCTGATAGAACAGTCTGAACAGGTTAGATTAAATTAAAATGACCCAATGCAAGTAAATAACAGCCAAGTAAGTTCGTATGAGTCAATGGTGATGGAGTGTTTAGGCCGCCTTAAGGCCGTTTGGCTGAAGCCAGGCTATCATTAATTTGCCCTCCGAATCACGGAAGCGCTCAGATGATAATGCCACTGGCCGTCACCCATTTTATTTATTTCATGAAGTCAATTTGACTATGTTTTTAATCAATTGAATCTTGTCGCGTGTTTTATCCAAGGAACTTTCAACATAAGGTCAAGGGATTAAAGGACATCATCCATCAGTCACTTCCACAGCCACAAGGCCTTCATCCAGAACACTACGGCCTTAGCATTTGTTAATATGGCACCAAAGCTGTAACACCAGTATTTTTTTTTATACGTGGTGCTATAAGCTTTTGTGTTTTAATTTAATGTCAAATTTCTTCAACATAAATACCTATTTAGCTGACATTTCATATATTTTTTGATCAAATGAATTAACCAAAACAATAAGGTACCATAATATTTTCGAAAATGTATAAAAATACGGACTTTTAGAACTCAAATACTACGAAGCACAATGGCAGCTTTTGTGCCATATTAACAAATGCTAAGGCAGACGTGTTCTATCAGAATACAGCACTTTTTATGTTTGGCCGGAACTTTTGGATTTTGTACCAAAAATATATGAATCGTGGATGATGTCCTTTTTCAGGACCTTGAAGAGGGTAATTCTGAGCGTCATCAAAAATATCGAGAGCTCAAGAAGCGAGAGGAGACAATGGACGCATTCATGTCTACGTACGAAGAGAACCTGAAGAGGGAACAAGAGCGTATTGAGAATTTGGAGAAGGACATTGTGTTTGCGTTGGAACATAGCAGGTATACAAGTTTTACTACTACATACGAGTAGTAAAGTGTTTTTTTAACACGATTTTATAAGTTTGGTACCTATATCTATGTAATGGAATCTTTGAACGTGATTTCACCCTCTTTAAAACGGATTGAATTGAAACTTCGCACACTTATGAATCAATGACCAATGATAATCTGGTACCATGGTACTAGGTATATCTATCTGGTTCTCGTAACTTAAATTTTTCAATGAATTTTCTTTCAGTTCCAACATAGACTTAGACCTGAGCGAAATAGATTCGTTAAAGCAAAAGGAAGGTTACACGTCCTATGATGACAGCAAAAAGTCTATCGAAGCTCTGATGAAGGACTATGAACGATTTCAAGGGAATTTGAAAAAGGTAAGAAAATACGTTAAATTATTGGTAAAGTAAAAAGACAGCAAAAATTTAGGGCATTTTTTCTGGATTTCGTTCCACTCCTTAGAAATATCTATCACTAACTCTGATTACTCTATTATTTTCAGGCGGAGGCAACAAAACTTCGCTTAGCAACAGAGCTCCAAGCCTTGCCAGAGAAGACTAGAGTTATGAGTGCTGAGTTGGTGACCCTATCAGATTTGGAAAAACTGAGAGAAGAAGGTACACAATGTTTTATTTTGACATCTAACAAAAGTAGGTACTTATTGGGTACTGAAATTACTAATGATAGGTACTGTTTTTTCTAGGTGAGGAACAAAAGAAAGTGTTGCAGACTGAACTAAATCAGCTCAAAGAAAAGTTAGCTCCGACGGAAAATGCGGTTGTCGAAGCCAGTAGCAAGCTGAAGAAGCTACAAGTAAGACTTAACTAGGCCTGGACGTACCTACCTACTTTACAGTACAGGCTAAGGGTTGATAGTAGATTCTATCAACCCTTAGCAGTGGCGTAGCTAGGTAGCTAAGGGCCCTGGTGCAAAATAAACCGGGGCCCTAACTGAACGGTTTGTTTTATAAAGTCAAAATATGCAGGGTGTGGCAAAATGTAAACGTATTTGTTTTTTTTGTAAAAACTTACGATTTGATTCGTTATTTTCTTGGTAACTATTTCAAAAATCTAATAATGCAGTTGTTTTATTTTCAAAATAATCATACCTATAGTTTCCTAAGAATAAAACCTTCCGAACTCTCGGGACTCAGAGTCCGAGGGCCCCTTGAGCTTGGGGGCACCCCCTAGCGATTCGGTAGCTACGCCACTGACCCTTAGGCTGCGTTTCCACCAGAGATGTGCGAGAGGATGTTGCAAGGGATGTGTTTGTAAAGAACCAATAGAATCACCTGAAAATTTTAAGCTTTGGTTAATGAAGTAATTCTATTGGTTCTTATAAAGCACATCCTCGACAGCCGAGGCTGCTCGCTCAGTCAGTACGCGGCTAATGGAATTACCTACACGAGCTTTAAACAGTGAAGGTAAATCGAGAGGGAACAAGTAGCTTTAGTCAGCTCCACACGTTTAGTGGGTAACACTGGTGACAGAGGTTTTAGGCCAACCGGTCTTAGTTCGGTCTATCATCGGCGCTTTAGATCGTGATTTAGATTCTCATCCAGGTAAAACATTTGTGCTGAACTGATTTTGTTCGATGTCTGGGTGTGTTTGTGTGCCTCTGATAGCTCTAATATATGCTCAAATAATCTTGAATTACTTGATCTCAGAGAATTACTTACGTACGCGCATCCTCGACTCTTCGTTTGCGTTTCGTATACTTATTTTCTCTAACAAACCTCCGTGCTTCGGAGGGCACGTTAAATTGTCGTTCCCGGCTATTTAAGTCGTTAAGCCATGACGGCCTTAATGCGGCCTAAAAACTCCATCACCAGAGTTGGCCAGTTGAGTTTAACAAACATTTGCATTTCCAGGTAAGTCTGGATGGCAACGAAATGTACGCAAAACTGAACAGTCTAGAAGACCAATTTGCTCAACTCGAGACCAGAAAGACGGTTCTAGAAGAAGACATCGCCTCCATTACTCTAAAGGCTGACTATGAACCGCTGAAGAAACAAGCTATGGAAGAACTTGCATCTTTAAATAAAAAGATTATCGAAGATTTAAATAGTTTAAAATCTTACTAGTGATTTTTAAATGTAATGCATATGGATTTTGTCATTGCAACCTGATTATGGAGCTGAAGTGTTATTTATTTTCAATTGTCATCTTATAGTAGTTGAGCACCTGTGCGATTTGTACCTAAGCACTGAGTTAATATTAACCTAGTAAGTACTTATTTACTCAATGATTACCTATTTAAACAATTCTCAATAAAATGAGCAAATATTATGGTATATTGTTTTCTTTCTAAGGTCGTGTATAATTGGTAGAGATGCTATACAGGGTGTGTACAATTTATATGGCATGTTACTTTGGGGGGTGGGAAATAGCGTGAATTAAGAAGGAACTTGTTTTTTTTTTAAGTTTTTCTATAAGGTTCATTTTTTTATTTATTTATTTTATTTTTATTTAACAATAAAAAGAAAAGGGCTTAGTCGCTGAGCGACTATACCGCCCAATCAGTAACATCTTAGCTTAGTCTTCTTCTTATTCTCTCTCACTTCACTTCTTGGTTTCTTCTTCTTCTTCTTCTTTTTATTCTTTCTTCTTTCCACATTTCGTTCACTTCAAATCTTTCTTCAAATAATTATTACTTATGTCAACGTCAATTTGAGTCAATTGAAAAAACATGGCGGCTTGTCTTTTCAAAACTCCAATGGATGGAAATCTTTCGTCAAATGAGAAATCTTCTTGAATACTCCCCCATTCCATTTGCCAAATCTCCTGTTACGTATCCAAAGCTTCATTAGTAAAATGCCACCGAAATTACATAATAAAACCTAGTAAAACACGAGAAAACTAAATAAAATAGCAGAGCCACTAGTTCCTTCAAAAATGGCGAAAGTTTCATCCTATAAGGTTCATACGTTCAAAACCTAACTGCAAAAGAAAATGTAGCTGCCCTAGAGGTAAAATTTTGCCACCCTGTATAGCCTATTTGATGAACGAACTTCATTTACGCAACTGTTTAGTAGTTAAAAAGTATCATATATTTATAAAAATATATCGAGTAGAGAATCAGCAAGCTGAAGTGGCAGTGGGCTGGCCATATCTGCCGAAGAACCGATAACCGTTGGGGTAAACGAGTTCTTGAGTGGAGACCGCGACTCGGCAAACGTAGTGTAGGACGCCCTCCGGCCAGGTGGAGTGACGATCTGCGAAAGGCTGCCGGCAGAAGCTGGATGCGTCGAGCTGAAGACAGGGCGCAATGGCGCGCACTAGGGGAGGCCTATGTCCAGCAGTGGACTACCATAGGCTGATGATGATGATGATCGAGTAGAAAAAAAATCCAGCAAGTAAAATGCTTTGCGCCTATAAATAAAACAAATACCCCATTCAAGTTTAATAATTTAATATCACAGACATGATACCTACAGTACAAAAGCAATTTGCTACAAACACACTTCACATTTTACCTTCACAATACATTCAACAACTTAGGGTCTATTCACACGTATTACAACGACAAAACGTAGACTTGAGAGGTGCTTATTTTTGTGAAAATAAAAAGGTTTATTTAATACAGAACATATTTTGAAATCTATTTTGACCGTCGACTACATCGCAAACACGCCGCAGCGGAATTAGATCACTACTCGACAGTTTCTAAAATTGGTCTCTGTCGTCAACTGGTCACTTTTGCAATTCGTCAATTTCCTGAAAATCGCTGATTCGTCAGTATTCTGAATTCGTCACTTGGGTTATGTGATCAGTATATTTATCTCGTCAGTTTTCGCATTTTGACTAAGTGACAGTTACGAACAAAACTGTTTTGGATCGTAGTCCAAAAAAATGAAATGAAAATTAAGTATTTATTTGAAACGTAATTCGGATCCGGCACTCGCCGGCCGCTACCGCGGCACGCTTCGCTCGGCTCGTGCGTGGTTGTTCACTATACACCTAACCACTCGTCGCTTCGCTCCTCGCAACCTATGCTATAGGTCTGTTAGTTGTAATTCCGGAAATAAGCGTAAAAAAGAAGTTTTTCGTATGATTGTACTACAGCTGACCAATCTGAGAAAGAAGCTAAATGCGAAAACTGACGAGATAAATATACTGATCACATAACCCAAGTGACGAATTCAGAATACTGACGAATCAGCGATTTTCAGGAAATTGACGAATTGAAAAAGTGACCAGTTGACGACAGAGACCAATTTTAGAAACTGTCGAGTAGTGAAGCGTGCCCCGCAGCGTTGTGGTGCGGTTGTGGTTCATGTGGAACTAGCTTAGGGATGGTTTTTTGATATATTTGTGTTCACTAATTTTTTACACAAATTATAACTACACAATAGAATTTTACTTTTCTAATTGACAACTTTGATTTGCTTTTCTAATAAATTAGAGAGTTCCGCCGGCACTTCTCTATGGTTAGATTTGAGTAACGTGCATAGATTAGATATAAACTTTTGAGATGCTGTGATATCTGCATCTTGCATTCTTATCCAGAGAGCCAGCGCTTCTTTGCAATCGTCTTCGCGTTCTAGAAAAAAAAAAAATACGTTTACTAACTTAAAATAAAGTAAATTCGTTCTTATTTCGTTCGCACTAAAGTATAAATAAATAAATAAAGCTGGACATTTTCACACAGCATCATCTAGCCCCAAACTAAGCAAAGCTTGTACTATGGGAACCAGATAACTGATATACTACTTATATACTTTTTGTTTGTAAATACATATTATACATAGAAACACCCAGACCCGAGACAAATATCTGTAGGTCATACAAACATTTGTCCCGCGGCGGGGATCGAACCCGCAACCTTCTTCGTCGCAGGCGGACGTTCGCCCACTGCGCCACAGAGGTCGTCAAATACGTATATACAGTGAAACCTGGTTAAGTGAGACATCAAGGGACCTGCAATGTCGTTTCACTTATAGAGGTATTCCACTTACCCAGTGTCTCAGATATACAGGTATAAATAAATATTTGTCTCATTTACAGAGGGAAAGGAATAAACATCTGTATGATAGTAAAGCGAAACTAAAACTGAAGGTAATTGAAGCTCAAAATTTGTACTTACGTACTTGGAATTATGTGTGTATTACGTGTGGAATTTGTGGGTAGAATAAGAATGAGTAAACAAACAATGTTATCTCAGTTACAGAGGTTTATGCATATAAAATTTACTCGCTGTCTCAGTTATAGAGGTAACTATGATGATAAATCGAAAGAACAAATCCCAGATATAGAGGTTTACCTCGTCCCACTAACAGAGGTAATTCAGTGCCGAAGTGTTGGGACCTCAGCATGAGTTCCAGTTATGGAGGTTTCTCACTTATCCAGGTCCCACTTAACCAAGTTTCACTGTATATACGTATAGATATATAGTATAAAACGGAATGGCATTTGTAAGACTAATAAAGAATAACACTCAATCCAACAATGCTGCAACACGGCTTGTAACTTCATTGCAGTTCAATATGGAACTTATCTAGTTTGCAATAAGGTACAATTACTGTAGCCACTTTCGCTCAGACTATACAGGGTGTAAAAAGACGTCTACCAAAGCTGAAAGGGGTAGGTACAGTATCCCAACACACAACCAAATCCAAAAGGATTTTCCGAAATAATCATTAAATCCGGAGAAAATCGACCTCGCACAGCTGGTCGAGCGTATGTACTGGGCGCGTTTTTATGCGTAGATTGCTGGATTTTCAGTTTTAATTGTTTTTTCTTTTATAAATGAAATTATTAGACAGGTATGATCTTATTATGTTGTACTAGTAGTGAATAACTAGAAAATAAAATAAAATGACGTAGCTAAGTCAACATTTTTTTTGCGCCTTTTTTCGCTAAATATGTTCAGAATCATGGTCTGATTGAAACCCTTCATTTTTCGGTAGCAGTATTTTACACCCTGTATGTTTGTAACACCACTCTTCTGTAGATATAGAGCGAAAATATTAAGCAGGTAGGATTAACCCTCTAAATGCTACAATAAAAGCGACAGAACTCGAAATACAAGCTCAAATATCACTTTTCGATCTACTATAGAGATATTCATGGTACGCTGGCATAGTAACTCTAGATTCCACAAAAGTTCACTACGTTATTAATCATCCGTTCTGCGCCTTGGTTCATATTACAACGGAATGCATTCGGTTCGGAATCGACCGACAGCAACCAATCACAGTGCAAGACACTTCAAATTCGGATCAATTCCTGCACTGTGATTCGTTGCTGTCGGTCGATTCCGAACCGAATGCATTCCGCTGTATTATGAATCAAGGGCCTGATGCGAAATAAAATTGAATGAAAAGCGTAAAACGATTCTTTTGATGCGTTATTCACTTTTGTATGAAAAAGCGAAAAACATCACGAATGCCTAGATCTATTACTGCGTGGTACTCACGATGTATTTCCAATATCAGTTCATAAACTTTCATAACATCGATTCTTCTTAAATCCTTCGCGCATTCCGCAATAACTTCTAAAGCTTTGACTTTCTTCTCTGCCGCGAAACGTTCGCAGCGACGCATCAATGCGTCTGGATGAAATTGTACGCTGGGGTCAAGGAATAGTTTACGAAGTGTCTTCTTGTAGCCCACGTCGGCCATTGCTGCTATAAGGGTGAGCTGGAAGAAAAGATATTGATGTTTGTATGGAGTCATGTAGGTTAGATTTAGAAACGTGAAAAAATACGACTAAATTTTTAAATAAATAAGGCAGTTCCATTAAATTCTATACT